>VDFB02163816.1:0-28048 GCA_007258455.2 Sequoia sempervirens
TGTTGAGGATGATGACCCAATTGACCTTGATGAGATTGATCCAGATAATGAATGGATTGCTGCTGACGAAGATTCAGATTCTATTGCACCTGAGGATCTCGATATACTAGAGGAGGCTGGACTGCCTGGTCAACTATATGAGGATTTGGTTAGAAGCACTGGAGTAGGAGCTTCATCATCAAGACCTGCTACCCTCTAGCGTTGTTGTCATTGGCTACATTTTTTTTTTTGTCACTTTGTACTTAGATTAGAGGTTGATTTTGTACAAAGTTACACACTATTGTAATTGACATTTTGTCATATGTCAACATCTACTTTTATTTATTAGAACTGAGGAGTATATTTTGTGCAATGCAATGTAATCAGCGATATGAATATATACAAAAAATATCTATTTTCTATTTAAAATCTCTGTTTTATTTGATCTCTATATCTCTATGCTATGGAAATGACCTTGAGTTTTTAGAAAACATAGGTTTTGTCTATTTTTCTATATTCCTCTACATTTTTTTCCAAATCCGATTTTTTCCCGATTTTTCAAAAAATCCTGATTTTTTGGTTTGCCGATTTTTTTCCCAAACGATTTATGCTACTATGTCTCAACTAACTCACGTCTATGTGGCAGTCGTACCTTTCACTACTTTGGCCAAAGTATTCTCATTCAGTACTTCAAATGAAGGTCATCTATCATAAACACTACTTAGGGCCAATTTGACTTAGGGCTAACTTACTCTACGCGTAGGCTATGTCTTTCAATGGGTTCAGTTTACCCCAGACTTCCTACCTCAAACAATTTACTGGAAATGAGTCTTTAAGCAAGTGTTTACTATCCTATCTCTTGTTTCCGGAAATCTTTATCCTAGGAGAGAAGCTTCCTAATGTTAACCTAATAACACAAGCTAGGAATACACTTTGTATTGACATCATTTCGTTCCTAGAAATTAATACATATTCTACGTATTCTCCATATACGGAGATCATACAAGTTTGAAACTTCAAACAATTGCATAACCGTTTAATACCACCAATCAATCATCACATACAAAAGACAGTCTTGTAATACAATGCATACAATTTCCTACTAATGCATATAATCAAATTGAATCCTTTCCTTTCAAAACCCCAATTTCCTACTAAATCCTTCTTAACCACATTGAATCCCTTCTATTCAAAATCCCAATTCCTATTTAATCTTTTTTAAGCAAACTGAATATATTGAAATGCATCAAGCTATCTCCTTTAGCTACCTTGTCATTTCCTATCTTTTACCCTTGCATAAAATGAAGTCCCTTAAATCATTATGCAATAATAGATTATCGAATAACAAATGAATGCTAGGGACAATTTAATTATTTTACCTCAATGCAACCAGCAATTCTAAAGACAGTAAAAGAAGACAGTTTTAAGCTATAATCTTTAATTAAGAAAACATGCCTGCATAAGCTCCTTTCCAATGTTCCTCTTATCAGCAGTCTTCTATTGTTGATCATAGCAAACAGTTTCCTCACTCAGAAAATCTCCACAGAAAGAATTCTATTGTTTTCTCACAGTAGTCTATAATCTGAGGCTGTGTTGTCCCTAATTTTTGACTTGCTAAAAATTGGGATAACCTATTAAAATTTTGATAAAATTTGAAGATTTTCTCTTCTAAGGCACATTTTACGAGGTGCAAAGGTTAGAAAATTTCAATTTTAGGTCTATAGTCCTTTGGGTTAGCACTTTTTACTCACCCTCGTCCGTTTTCGTGAAATTCCGAGTCATTTTTAGTGTGTTTTTGGTCAATTTCGGGTTTTTGGGGCATCACTGCAAGTAGGGGTTTTTGGTTTCCTATTGCAATTACTTTTTGTTTTAATTTTAAGTTGTAGGAACTTTTTGCTCCTATTGCAGTTACTTTTTGTTTTAATTTTAAGTTGTAGGAACTTTTTGCTCCTATTGCAATTACTTTTTGTTTTAATTTTAAGTTGTAGGAAAATTTTGGCTTAAAAACAAAATTGCTAAAACTTCCAAAAGTTCCGAAATTGCTTAAGTGACTTAAAAACCCGAATTTGTTTGAAGTCTTCATTTTTGACAAAAAGCAAAATTGTCATATGGCTTTAAAAACCCGAAATGCAAGTAAAAGGCATTTTTTAAATTGCTAAAACTTCCAAAAATCCCGAAATTGCTTAAGTGATTAAAAACCCGAAATGCAAGTAAAAGGCATTTTTGAAGTTTTACAAGTCATTTTTCAATTGCAATGAGGATCTAAAAACCCGAAATGCAAGTAAAAGGCATTTTTGAAGTTTTACAAGTCATTTTTCAATTGCAATGAGGATCTAAAAACCCGAAATGCAAGTAAAAGCCATTTTTGAAGTTTTACATGTTATTTTTCAATTGCAATGAGCATCAAAAAACCCGAAATGAGTTTTACAAGTGTTTTTGTGAATTTTGAAGCTTGATCTTGCTCATATGTACCCCGATTGAAGAGATTTTGGCATGAAGAACACTTGGCAAGGTCTGCAATTTTATTAAATTCCTCATTTTTGCTCTACCATTGCCACGTTTTTGCAGATTTAAGTTTGTTCAAGGCGCCTAGGGTTTTATTTATTTATTTATTTTTCTTTATTTTGGTTTGTAAACTCTTGTTAGAGGTATGTTCTTTGTTTCTTTTTATTTTTCTGTTTTTGTTGCTTTAAATCTTTTGTTCTTGGGTTGCCTTTCTATGGAGATTAAGATTGCATATTTAAAAAAATGTATGGCTGAAAATGCGTTTTTCCATTTCACAAACCCTTCATTCATGTCTCTTTCATACACCATCATACTTCATTCGCCCTTCATTCATAAAAAACGTTTTTCTCTCTCTTTCATTCACCTTTCCATTTCACTTTTCATTCACTTGCCTTCATTTCATATTCATTTGCCATTACCATTTTTGCTGTCAGCCTTCCAAAACCCGAAATTCACTTGTGAGCCCATTTTTGCATCAAATTATCTCTTCCCTTGTCAGTCTTGTTTACACATATGATCTATCAAACCAATAAATCAAGGCATGGGCATTGTTTTATAACAATTTCATCTTGAATAAGGTGTTATGGGTTCTTTATCAGTGAACAAAAGAAGAAGAGATACAACAATAATTCATGGAGCAGCTCGAAGGTCAATAATCCTCATGAAACCATCTGGGGACAAAGTGAATCAAGCATGGAAAAAGGACGCAACGAAGAGAAGAACTTCCTAAAGAAATGGCACTACTCCAAGCCTGTGATAAGGTTGAAGTTCGCCAAGGATACAAAGATCATTAAGAATGCAAATTCTCGTTCCAAGTTCGAGATCTCTTCACCAATCCTGAATACTTCAAGTTCTAAAATCCTGAAGCAGCATGAAGATCATCACAGATGAAGGATGATGTAGTTAGAGTCGTGTCTTGGACACTTAAAATAATTTCAATTATGTATTTTACTTTCGACAAAGTATATGTAAAAACAAGTTTTGCAATTGCAAGTGTTCTTTCCTTGCAATTTTGAAAAATATAATTACATGTAAAATCTTACAAAACAAATCCAATTTGGATTGTAATTTTGAATAAGTCAATTGCAATTAGTTATCGGTTGAGAGATTTTCTCAAGTTTGTTGAGATCCTCCCACCTTTCTCTCCAGACCTCCCTCCTATAAATACTTGAGGGTGTCTATTGTAATTTTTTATCTTTTGGCAATGCAACAAAATTCTGCCAATTTGTGTATGCATTCTAAGACTTTGAGTTTAGATGTAAATCAGATTGCAATCAATAAAGAAAACAAATTGCTTCCAAACTTTGTGTTGGTACAAATTGTGATGTGACGACATTATTTGGAATTGATTGTGAGTTTTGTGGTGTTATACAAGGGAGATT
Source organism: Sequoia sempervirens (assembly GCA_007258455.2). NCBI lineage: Eukaryota > Viridiplantae > Streptophyta > Pinopsida > Cupressales > Cupressaceae > Sequoia > Sequoia sempervirens. The sequence goes on from VDFB02163816.1 coordinate 3,867, forward strand.
CAAGCTCAATTCTGCAGACTTTGAGCTGCTTATTGTGTTTAAAGTTTTAGATTGGTTTTCAGATTTGATACTACAGACTTTGAGCTGTTTGTCACGTTTGAAGCTATTATAGAATGCTCAAACAAAGGGGGTAACTTGCAGACTTTGTGTTGCTTTTATTTTCTATTTTGAGCTGCTACATACTATACTTGGTTGATAAGAGAGTAAATTGTCAAAGACTTTGTGCTTTCAATTTGTTTTCCCGTCCCGGAGGAGCAACGGAGGACTTTGTGCCTTTATGGAAACTTTGCTTCTTTATTTGTTTACTTCATAAATCATTTATATTTTCAGCTGTGATTCTTTTCTGAAACAAGAGAAAAGAATAAGTGTCTTTTCTGGAAAAAGAGAAAAAGACAGAGTTTCACCCAGATTTAGAATAGATTTATAATTAGAGTGTATTTCTGAATTGTTAAAATAGACAGAAAAGGGGGAGCCTTCCCTTAATTAGGAGAGTTCAAACTCACGTGCTGTGGTTGAAATCACAATTTTGTACGCTTTCACAGGTATACAAAATTTCCAACCAACATGTCCAAGATGAGATAGTTAGCAGCCCCAACATGTGAAGACAACAGTAAATCCTTTCAAAACCCTACAAGAAACATGTTATGGCCTAGGAGGAGGGGCGATCTACCCTTAAAAACCCAAAACAGCATCATAAAATGTGCAAACTTGCAAACCTAGTCGCCTAGCCATGAAAGAGGGAATGAAACAATACCCAAAAGCCAAAACCTAATACTTCAATCAGCAACTCCAAAAGGGTATAACGGCCTAGTCATAAAAGGTACAACCAATAGTATATGGAACCAAGAAATCCACTTCAAAGAACCTAAAACTTCAACAAATCAAGTGCACACAAAAACATATAGCTAGAAAACATCAAAACAATCCATAATCGAAAGCAAACTAAAAATATTTCACCAATAAATCCAATGGTGACTCCTACAGTGAAGCCACTCCGATGTCCAGCTAGGGAGCATCTCTCAATTCTGAAACTAGAGCAACTTTGAAGGTTTTCATCTCCAAAGCCCTTGAGGGATTCAATCCTCACTCTGACAACATTTTGTTTTTATTAATCATCATATCCAAATGAGAGAAAATTTGGGAGTATATATAACACTTTGAGACCTTGAAATTTGAAAACCCTTTCATTCCAAAAGGGGACGTCACACTTGGGGAGAAAATAAACTTTATTAAAAATCACTTAAATCCTTCATTTGGGCATGCACTATAGTCATGCATCAAATTTTCTTTTTAAAATAACTTAAGTTGTCAAATGCTAGGTGTTGGGATCCAAGCGGCCTTGTTGACTTTTTGAAATTAAGTTGCAAATATTTCCTTTTTCGAACTCCAAGATCATTGGAAGCACAAACTGCCAAAAGTAACAAGATACCAACAATTGAAGTTGCCACCACTACCAAAAATAGAAACCTTGCATTGAACTGCTACCATGACCACTGATAGAAATAACACTTACTAGAAATAGCGTACTGCTAAAAATTAATTGTGTCCAAACTCAAAATAAGAACATTTTGAGATGTAGAGTGACTTACTAAAAATAGTAGTGACTACCCACCAAGGATCTTAGAAAACCCAAAAAGACCCAAAAAAATCTCTAGCAAACTCCTACAATATCCTCTTGAAAAGTATATGAGAAACCTCCAAGAATCTTGGAAACCCTAGAAATGCCTCCAAGTAGCCTACAAGACTCTAGAAATAGGCTAATGGTCATTGGGAAGCTTAGGACCAAAAAGGGGACATTACAAAGGAGTTCCATGAGAGAGAACCTGATCAAAAGAAACACAGTGGAGGATTAGTTGGACACTTTGGTCGAGATAAGACCATTGCTTTTGTTGGTGAGCATTACTATTGGCCACAGTTGCAGTAAGATGTGAAGAAGTTTGTGCAGAGTTGTAAATTATGCCAGGTGGCAAAAGGAGCAAGTCAGAATATTGGGTTGTATCAACCATTATCTGTACTTGAGAGGCCATGGGAGGACATTAGTATGGATTTTGTTCTTGATTTTCTAAGGACACAAAGAGAGCATGATTCCATATATGTGGTGGTCAATAGATTTTCAAAGATGGCACATTTCATTTTGTCATAAGACTAGTGATGTTGTTCATGTTGTAGAGTTATTTTTTAGAGAGGTGCTAAGACTACATGGTCTACCCAAGAGCATAGTTTTAGATCAAGATACCAAGTTTGTTAGGTATTTCTAGAGGACATTGTGGAAGAAGTTGAAGATTGATTTAAAGTTTAGTTTTGCACACCATCCACAGATTAATGAAAAAATAGAGGTGGTGAATAGGAGTTCGGGCAACCTGCTGAGATACTTAGTAGGAGACAAACCCAAGGGATGAGATTTGATTTTACCATAGGAGGAATTTGCTTATAACAATTCTGTCAACAGGAGAATTGGTAAATCACCATTCCAGATTGTGTATGGGAGTAGTCCAAGAACTACTTCTGAACTAAGAAATATGGATAAGGGGGAGAAGTGTAGTGCCGAGGCTAAAGATTTTGCTGAACACTTGAAGAATTTGCATGAAGAGGTGAAGAAACGTATCACTCTCAGTATAAGGCTAAGGCAGATTAGAAAAGGAGGTATAAGGAGTTCTAGGTAGGAGATGAATTCATGGTTCATTTGCGAAGGGGAGGTTTCCAGTTGGTACATACAACAAGTTGAAGATGAAGAAGTTTGGACCATACAATATCCTGAAGAAGCATGATTTAGGAAATGCTTATGAGGTAGAGTTGTTGAGTGAGATTCATGTTTTACCTATGTTTAGCATTGTTGATTTGATAGAATATCATGAAAAGAGATAAGGAGAATGAATTGACAGAGGCACAATGGAACATTCCAGTACCTACTTCAAAAAAGAAAGAGATAGAAGAAATTTTGGATAACCGTGTGGGTAGAAGCACAAGAAACAGGTAGTATGCAAAGTATCTGGTGGAATGGAAAGGGAGGCCTATTGAAGATTCATCATGGTTATCTAAGGCTGAGGTTAACCATCTTGGTTTCCCTCTAACTCCTAAGAAGTGATAGGGTCACTTCTCAAATTACCCCGAGTGTCTGATGCAGAAGCATCTTAGAGTACTAGCAATATCGCATCAACCAAAAAGATAAAAAAATTGTGTGACATGGTTGAATAATGTTTTATATTATAGTGTGTTTATCTTTGTCCAAAAAAATCATAATTTAAATAATTGGACAAATTTTGGTTGCAAATTGTGATGGAAAAAAAGTGTTGGACAATGCATTTTCAATATTTAATTGGTAAAAATAAATCTTGGGTGTGGGATTTTGCTGGAGTCTCAAATTGTGGCATGGCATTTAATTACTCCCCATTAGTGCTGGGAAAATTGGACACCCATGTTGTGTAGGCAGAGCAATTTTTGAAATTGGACTCCTATTGTGAGGAGTAGTGAATCAATGTGTCGGCTAATGATTATTATTCTTCCTAGAGGTAAATTGCGCATGCATTGGAGAGTTTAAAATTGTATTTTATGAATTTTAATTGCTTCTCCAAGATTGGGGGTGTGGAGGAGGTGTTGATGGTGTTTTCTGCACAACAACAACTCGCATGAGAATGCAATATTCTATCTCTCTTGAAAGGTAATCTTCAATAATAAATTACAAAATCACCCCAAGGTCTCTCGGGTGTCAGGTCATGACAATGCATAAACAACTTAGATAATATGTGAAAATAATGGTAATCACAAGGGGCCTTACAAATGAACAATGTTGGAAGTGAATTTTCATCAGATGCAACAATATGGTGATGCTTTCAATCCTAAAACTAACCCAGATTCAAAATAAACAGCAAAAGAGATAAGGGTTCAGAGAAATTTCTAAATCTAAACTATTTCTAAGACTAACAATGCAAATGATAAACACTTGAAATGGACCAATCCCAACGAAACCAATCTACTGCTTGACCAAGATTAATCTGCAATCTTACAGAAACAGTGCAATCTTTTAAGGTTTTAAAGATTTTCAGATCATGAACATTCACCTAAGACAACCCAATTGCAGTTGAAATGAATAAATCTCCACAATTGAACCAAGCACAATGAATATAAAGGTCCAGGCTAACTTTACAAAGCAACTAACAATCAGCTAGCTGCAAAAAGTATGGACCAGGGATTGCTGCAAACACTTCAAACATTAAATCATGAACATCATTGAATCAGATCTAAATCTAAATCTAATAACCATGAGCAATTTTAAAAATTGAATCATAAGAACCATGCAAGATAAGTCAACACAAAAGAGATCACCAGAAAATCACAATGCCTTCAATTGTATTGAATCACCAAACTCCAACAACAATTCCAATGTTCTGTTACATCACTTGCTCAGAAATTGACTAGCTTCTATCTCTACTCTACTGCTAAATTCACTCTCTATCAAATCTTCTCCTAATCTCTCACCCTACTATTCTATCTATCTATCCCTTTACAAATGAGGCACAAATGCCATTTATAGAAAACCCCAAACATGTCGGCCCAATTAGATTTTACAATAATAACTGGCTTCAAAACAGGTCGGCCAGGAGAATTTCAAAATAGGACAAGATTTGTATTAAATACATGAATATTATCCATGTCGGCCCACGATCTCCAGCAAGATCAAATTCACGTTTCTTCCAGAAAGTCCTCCAGCTGTAGACAGTTTTGGCACGGATTCTTAGGCAGGTCCCACTTTGAAAATTTAAATTGGACATTTCCAGATTTCCCTCTTTTGGCACGAATCCATATGCAAATCCCCCTTTTAATATTTCTTTAGTCCTAAAAAAATAGATATCATCATTAATAGCCCACATGTCCAAATTAAATTCGAATAAAATCTTGGCCTATAAGAAAAACTTACATTTATATCAGGAAACTTTCCACTTTTGGAAATTTTATTTTCAATAAATTTACACTTTCATTTTGGGATCATTTTTTTAAATTTCCATTTTTGGAAAAATAATTGTTTTTAGAAAAATTTCCATTTCGAGGAAGCAGGACCAAGGGAGAAAATCGAGGAAAATCAGTCGGCGGACTCAAACCGAGAATCAGGAAAAACTAGCGGAGCCAATTCTACCGAATAAGGCAAAAATTTCAATAATAAATCATCAAAACGAACCAAGAATGCATGTAACATCGTGTAATATATCAAATTAAGCATGGGATGTTGAGCATTTATCATCAAATTCATCAATTTAATCTAGTATTTCAATTTGCACAAAGCTTGGCAAAAAAATTAGAAAAATCTGGGTGGACCGGATTTCTGCGGATGGCATAAAATTCTGGACTTTGGCACATACCCGAGCCCGAAGAAATCGAAAAATCGGTTGGGCGGAGAAATCTAGCTGCTTGAGGGCAAAAACCGGACTTAAGCCCGGTCACGGAATTTCAGCAAAATCAGGAAAATCAGAGCCGGGGCCAGGAAAAATCACGGATTTGGAGTAAAAACCGGTTACCCGCACAGAGCCGGACTTGGCAGAATCCGGAAAAATCCAGACGGACCGGAAAATCCCGGATTGGGGTAAAAACCCGGATTTTCCTCAAAACTTAGTTTTTTCAAAGTGCAATCTAGGGAAATCACTTGGGCAAGCAAGATGAACATCTAAGGACCTCAAAGGTAACCAAATCAATAAAATTAAGAGGCCAAAAGACACCAAAAGCCAGAGCAAAAAGAGGGTCCCTACTTTCGTGCAAACCGCACAAAGAGGATTTGCAACATTGATGAAGATTGAGGTTGTCGGAAAGAGTGGCCATAACACTTTTGTTTTGAATTTTCATTTTCCAGAATTTGGAGGTGAGGAAAGGGGGGAGTAGCTTTTCTTGGAGAAGAGGTTTCATACTTTTTGGTTGTAGGTTGGAGGTGTTAATGGGCAGAAAATAAGTCTGGCTAAAGTGTGGTTCAATGTGCAATTGATTTTTCAAAAGAAGGTTGCAAGCAAGTAAAAAATGAAGTTGTAAGAAGAAGAGGGATTGAAGATGGCATACTAGTGATTGATTTTTCTGTTTGTTTCAGACTTCTAAGTCTGATTTAGAGTTGTTTTCCAGCAGTCTAGAGGGCTTCTATGATTGCATTTCAGTTTGGCTTTGAACCCTTATAGTCCAGATGATAGTTGAGGAATCGAAAATCCCATACATGTTGCTGATTTTTTATGTTGTTAAATTTAATTTCTTAAATAAATTTTTGTGTGCTGGAAGTGTGTGATGAGAGTTGCATGAGTCCCCCCTTGCATTATAGAGTGAGGGTTTGTGGTTGTGAGGGTTTGGAAAAATTTCCTAGTGAGGTCGAGGGGAAATGTCCCTTGTGGGGGTTTGACGGTAAACCTCTCCACGTAATGTCCCCTTCTCAAACTGATATTTCCGTGACCATTGGCCTTTTTCCGAAACCGGCTAGTCGGTTAAAATTAGGGTTTCCTATTTTTGAGGTTGTCTTTGTTCAAAGTTGGTGGATTTGATGGTGGATTCTTTCTGGGTTTTCAGAGAGCTTCGCAATGGTATGTTCATTTCGGCATTCAGAGCATTTTCCGGAATTTACTATTTTTAGTAAATTCTATTTTTGGCAGTTTTCAGTTGGTCCAGCATGGTTGACTTCCTATGTCAGTTTGATCAGTTGGCTTGCTCATTGATGGCTTCGGGGCGCAGTTGGAGAGATAAGTTGAGCTATTTTATTAAAGTCACGTTTTAATGTTATAATTTAACGTTGACCCCCCCTTAGCCTAGCTTAATCACTTCAAGTCTTTTTAAAAGGTGTTCTTTAAGGGTGGCGCTTCATTAAGAGAATTAATTATATTTTTTATGAAGTTTATTATAAGCTCAAAGTGGACGCCATTTTCAAGAAAGATTAAATTAATATTAAAAGACAAAGTTGCTTGGAAAAGTGGGACGCCATCTGTGAAGGAATTAGGGTTTGACTCCGGAAAAGAAGTTAGGGTTTCGAGAAGGTCAACCGAAACTTATAAAAGGAAGCCTTGGGATCTCTTTGCATCTATCTTTGGTCTACAGTATTGTTATGCTGCCGATTTGGCTCTGGGTTTGCTTCGAGGAATGAAGGCCTCCTAGCTTGGGCATCGCTTCTTGTTTGTGAGACAACAACTAGTGGTGATTTCAGTTTAGTCTTGCGAGTTCATTGAACATTGTGCATTGTAATCTGCATTTCGACTCTTTAGATTTCTGTTTCTGCATATTAGTCAAGTTCTAGAATTGCATGTTTACTACAGCAGATCCGTACTTTCATTTGTAATTCAAAAAAGACAAAAAATAGGTTATGGGTATTGCATAATTCATATTGTTTAAGCTAGGCGCCCATGTGTACAAGATTTTGGATTTTTTAGAGAAGTACTTGATTTTATAAAAGAAAATTGCCCCTGTGCTGGGCCGTACCATTTATTGTATCATTGGGATTTGTGCATTTCTTGGAATCTGCATTTCAAGTCTGTTTTATGATCTGAGTTTGAGCGCCTCCATCTCATTAGAGTTTTGCAATTGGTATCAAGCATTTTGGATGAGTAAAGAGTGAGTTCCGAGCATTTCAAGGAATTCTATGTTGCTGGTTATGTGTTGAAAGTGCAGGTCTGTCACAACTGCTTGGATAAATCTGCAACTTTAGTATTGATTGGTGGTGATAATTCTTTAAAAGCAGTGTGGAGACTTCAGTGAAGATTTCCCAAGTCTGGAGAATAAGGTTGGATCTATTTATTGCCTTTTCTGTTGATCTTTACTTCTCAGCAACTAAATTCACGAATATTGTATAACTCTATTATATGCTGATTTGTATTGTTAGCAAGAATTCATCTCTTAGATTGTAAGCTGGCAGTAGTACTGACAGCCATTCGGATTTTTGCTTTATCAGATTGTAATAGTCTTCTTACTTTCAGCATTTAATATTGTATTTAATTTTCCTCCACCCTATGGTAGCTACTTGCCCATTTTGGGTTAGTAAGCACATTCTGGGTGTTGAGTATATTTTTCCGCATTTCTTTTCACGCATAGTATTCTGTAACACTGTCATATGGTCGCTCACACTCCATTGGGTAGCACATACTTGGCGTTGAGTTCCCATTCAGCATTTAGGGTAGAAGATCCTCTGACCATATGCTCGCCATCATCGGCGCCATTCTTGGTTAGAGTTGTTTCGTACGTTTTGGTTTACCTTCTAACCTTAATGGGTACTTGATTGTAATGTTGTAATCTGATAATTGAAAAATAAAAAATGGCTCGGATTATTTCACTCCCTGAGGTTTGGGAGATATTTCCCTTGGTTCTCTCCCTATCATGTCCTAAGGTGGGGTCAAGGAGTGGATCCCCCACCTCCAAGTCCAAATTAAGGCATTTGAGACCACACATACCTTCACGGTGCATGCAATTTTTCACAACTTAATCTTTCTTAAATTGAGCTTCAAGAGTCTAAACTCCAAACACTTCAAAAAAGCAAGTGTTGAAGCCATATAGTAGTAATATGCTTTAGCTCTACATCTTTTTTATTTTTAAGGTTTAGAAATTCAATTTCTAAAATTTAAGAGCTTTTATACACTTGAGTTTGACTTCGAGCCCTAATGAGTTTGGCAAGTCTACTAGACTAAGAAAGTTTGGCAAAAAATAAGTTCATTTGTGGACAAAGAGATTAAGAACTATTCATGGACAAAGAGATAAAGAATTATCCAACCATGTAGACTTAAAACATAAAACTCTCACTTGTAAAACTCAAATAATGGAATATAAACACACAATATGAAACAAATAATGACTTTATTGATTCATATAGTCTCAATTACATTAATAGATTATGTTGCAAGAACTGGCAACAATCCTTTGAAATTCAACAAATTACAAGAAAAATTATCATTTGTTTCCTCAATCTGATGTATCTTGAGCTAATATACAATACGATGTTCTATGTTCCTCTATGTTATGGGTTTGCTATCAAACTTCCTTGAGCTAATGGTAAGCTAACTCCTTGCTCCTAGTCTTGCAAATGATGATCTTTTATAATAAGAAAGGATGAAATGTCTTGGCATTAACCTAAAATGTTGTACACTATCCTATGCACAAGTAGTAGGAAGCATGGGACCAATATTAGATGATATTTATTTTGGATTTCATAAGGAAATGTATAGATGATCCCTCTTAAGATGAGTATGCATTAAAATTCAATTTGTTCTTAACCATCAACCTTTGTAGGACCAATAACCTTATGTCTGAGATTAGGAATTGGTGCAAGATTCAAATATTTGATGCACAATTGAACTAGACCTTCCTCAAGTGAATTTGACTAGTCACATAGCATTAGCCAATGAGAAAACAAAATATAATTATGTAGCCTTGTAGAATGCACCTCCTTGAAACTTTGGTATGAGTTTGAAAGTTTTGTGATACAAATGTGATATGCCACAGTAGAAATAGTTTTTAGAAATTTGATATTCTAATGACTACAACAAGAATAAAATATTGTAATAATAATTGACCTTTGATGTAAAAGTAGAATGACTGCGATATTTATTGGAGACCTTCAAAACAAAACAAACATGAAAGAAAATATTTTTGACAGATGTAAAATTTTTCTTATGTGTTTTAGATGTTCCTACATTTGAAACTCATAGAAACCCACAACTTAGTCTCTACAAACATCAAAAGGCCTAGCTTGGCTCATTACTTAGTTTAGCAAGTACTAGCAAGTTCGGGAACTATAGATTACAATGTGAATGTTATGGACAATTTTTTTTTCAAGGACTAAAATATCAAGTTCTCACAAACATGTGTATACAGATTGCACATATATGTTTTAGAGTGTTATAATCTGTCGTCTATCATTTTGTTAACTCTTTTTGTTTTATGAGTTATAATTGTATGTTCATATCTTACAATTTAATGAGAAATTAATGGCCACTGCTTTGTTCCTTTCTCTTCATTTCTTTATAGGAGTTCATAACAGGGGCGTGGATAAGATGTACTCCTCATTTTATATATAAACGTGATATCACAAGTGTGATTATATATCACAAAAATGTAACCAAGAGAGGTTATCGTGCTTTGATCTACAGGTAAAGTGCTACTATACGAATAAAATCCTTTTGCGTACATGTCATGTTTGTTAGGAGGTTTTCAACTCATCCAATATGAAGTTACTTGTGGCTGCAGTTATTTTAGAGCTGGTGCGTATCATTATAAGCTCAATACTCACCATTGCATTAGATTGACTTTGATGTATCTGAATGTCATAACAGTGGCGATCATGATTTGGTTATGCCATACGTTGGAACTGAGGCGTGGATGAGATCATTAGGATATCCAATAGTTGAGGGATGGAGGTCATGGTTTGTAGATGGACAGGTTGCTGGGTAAGACTCTATACAAATTCTTAATGATGGACTTAGTAACCTAATGTAAAGTTTGTTGCTTTCTATTCAATACCAATGAAAGGAAAGATTTAAGTCTGTGGTATGTGCAAAATTATGCATATTTATTTATACTATAAAAACATAATAATGCCTGCTGTATGTGGTGTCCAGATACACAAGAACATATGATTACAACCTAACATTTGCGACTGTGAAGGTGAAAGTTCTAATCCTACTTTTAGTTAGAGAAGCTTGTTTAATTATATCTTTGAATCGAAAGCCATAAATTTTATCTCAAATAAGGGATGATTAATCTAAGATATTGAAGAGCTAATAATGAAGCAATTTTTTTATAGGGAGCTGGACATACAGCGCCAGAATACAAGCCTAACGAAGCATTTGGAATGTTCAAACAATGGATCTCTGGAAAGCCTTTGTGAACATTCAATTAAGATATTATTATTGCCTTACTTTTTTCTATGGTTGTTCAAAAATTCATTTGAAATATGTCTATGGAAATAATGATGTCTGACATCCTTCTTAAACTATAAAGTTTGTGAGCATTTTATTAAAACATTATTATTATCTTATTTTTCTTGTTCATAATTTTCTACTAGAAGTATGCTTATAAAAATTCTCTACTAGAAGTATGTTAATCAACATAATAAGGTCTAACCTCCTTTCTCGTTTAAAAATGTATCTTTTAAATCCTTAAAAATTAGGAATAAGATCAAGATATTGAAATTCATTCAAATGTATTTTTTTATTTCTGATTTTTTTATGAATAAGTTTCTATATTACTTTATAAAATAGATTTACACGTAATCATAAAAAAGTGGTGGAAAGAGTCATACCCCAAGAGTTCAAAACAAAAGCTGTTATGCTGCAAAAACAGGAACACTAAGAAGATCCTGATTTTAGATTTATGAAATGGTCTAAAACTCTATTCTGTGTTTCCACGATAAATTGATTTATCAATCTTGGCACTCACGCACCTGTAGTAATATCAAGGTATAAAATGTGATCATTGGTGTTTTCCTTTGACTTAGGCCAATAAATATATTTCTGTTAAGAGCAGAGATAACTTTTATTGTATATGATCTAAAAGGATCTCAACCAAGGAGTGCATTGTTAAAAAAGGTTTAAAAAATACAGAATTGTTTTACGAGGCCTTATTACTGCAATAAATAAGCGTTAGTTGCTGACTGGACTGATTAGTGCTCTGCATCAGCAATTAACCTCCTTTGATATCCACAGTTGACCTTACTAATGACATCATTTTCTAAGCATTTATTATACCTTCAGATCAGAGAAGGAATTCTGGGACAGCAAAGAGAATGTTTGGGGATATCTACTGCTAACATCAGCAGCAGGTATAGTTTACTCAACAAGCTAACTATTGATTGCTGCCTCTACCGATTTTGACACTTTTTTGGAGAGATTAAAATCATCTTTTCATACATAATTCTTTTTATGATATTTAGAGAATCTTACATAAGTATAAATTGAGACTAAAGCCCTCTTACCGAGGAAAACAAAGAAAAAAAGAAACCATCAGTTTAAAAAGGAAGCAACCTGGGCAATAGGTTTATAGCTTTTGTTTTCAGGTTTCTTGAAGATTCTGAGGCAACTGGTCACAATGAAGTCCTTAAGGCTTAATCCAATGATCTACTGAGAATCTGACAACACAGAGATCAAATTTGATAGATGAGGTTAGTAAGTTGCATCACAGAATAAAAAAAGATTTTATTAGCCAATTGGAGGCAACCTATATGTATATTTGATGACCGTGGAATGGAATAGACCACACTTTGAATTTATGAGAAACGTTGACTTTTCAATTTTGGTTCTAGAAGATATTTTCAATGAATCAGGGAATAGAGATTATAACTACAGGCAAGGAAATATTCCAAAGGGTGAAAGACTGGAGTGTAGACACCACGATAGATATTAACTAAAGGAAAGGAAATATTCCAAAGGGTTCGTTGAAAGAATACTCTGTGATTACTATTTTTTATTAGAACACAATCAATTCTGCCAATAATTTTCAAGAGCAATGGGTCAAGCTAATGAACGTACTCTCTAGATTAATGGAAGTTCATTAAAGGGTTAGACATGAAAAAAGGGAGTTGATTGAAGTTGATGAAAATGATTTAAATTATACTTTTTTTCAAGAGGATGTGTCGAATGACTTTTGACTTTAACATGAAATATTGATAATAGGTTTTTTTTTAATATTCAATGTATACAACATATAAGTCCTCTATAATATTTATTACAATATTACTAGATTATATTTCAATCAAGTATGTTATTGTCATGTATTACATTGTTACTAAATAACATTTAAAGTGTATCTTATTTTCATTCCTAAAAGTGGTGGTCTAACTTACTTCAGAGCACCAACCATTTACCTTTCTAAATTCAAAATCAATTGGTTATCTATAAGGTAGTTTTCCAAAGTCATGTTGTACAATAGATTATGTTGTTACCTCACACTTGAGTATGATTTATGATAAAATGTAACATCGTGCATATAGTACTTAACCATAAATGTGTTTACTTTATACTAGAATGTTGTGTTGTTATGTTAATTAGTCAAGACTATGTATTACATTGTCATTGCATTACATCCAAATATTATTCCAAAGCAATATAGTGTGATGCTATGAACATCCAATGTTGTGTCATGCTATGTTTAAATATGAACTACTAATCAGTCATTTTGTTAACATTTAATATAAAAATAGAGAAACTTGAAATGGAAATACTTGAAATGATTTTATGCCATTTGATGGTACGTGTTTGAGAGAAGGTTCAAAGGCTAGAGTTATCCTTAGTTTTCCTAATGGTTAACATTTAAATACACTTTCAATCTGATATTCAAGTGCACAAAAAATATTTGCGGCAAAGGTCATAAGGTTTTCCATGATGGGGAAAATATTTCAATGATAGGCGCATGGCAGAGGAAGCCATCTCCATTTTACTAAAGTCAAACAAGGAGATAATTAAAATTCACTCTGCTTATGTTAGGCATTCCCTAAAACCTCCATGGGATGATTTTTCCCTCTATAGAATGAGGTCTATGACTTTGGAAGGGTCACTCTAGTTATAGTAAACATTTTGTAAAACCTCTATGAGATGATTTTTCCCCCTGTAGAATGAGGTACATGACTTTGGACAGGTGTTTTAAGTATATTTACCATTGTCATTTTCTTTTATTGAATCATTTTAGGTAGAATAAATTTATATATTTTCCTTTTTATCTACTTTTGTCCTCTGAGATATCCATTAAATATTGTAAGAAAGCACCTAGTATGGTGCCCCTATACCAAGAGTTAATCATGTTAATTATCAACCATGTGAAGCAATTGAATTTGAGTATCTCTCATACTATCAACAAAAAGGATGACATCAAGGTCAAGAAATGGTGGAATTTTTGGGCTCCATTACTAAAGACTCAAAGGATCAAGAGGGAAAATACTAGGAAGCGATTGGTACTAATATTGGGTTAGATTATGAGTCATAGGAATCCAAAGAGAGTGACTTTTGATGAAAACTAGGTCTAGTAGTTTTGGTGGAAGTAGGGAGAAAGAAAGCAAAAGGTTGGAGTCCCCTAGGAAGACTTAGTTGCCTATGAAGGAGCCTACCGAGAAGAGTGTGGGAAGGATCCATGAATTTTAGAAGAATATTGGGACCCCTTGAGTCCAAGACAAGGGTAAAGGTCAAGCCTTTTCTATCCTTTAAGCTACCATAGGGGAAACCTTCCTTGAAATCTAGAACCCCTACCCTTGATCCCCAAGGATTTTATACTTCCTCAATCTAACCCCACTTCCTTATAAGATTTGAGTATGGTGGGCCAAAAGTGACCCTCCATTAGACCTTTGAGGCACAACACAACCATATTAAGTGGTTTTATGTGGATATTAATAGGCTAAATATCAAGATGTAGATCATGGATAAGAAGTAAAGGGGGAACACCTAAGTTTTTGTTTTGAATGACATGAGGATATTCCAAAATTGGGAGGCTATACCCCAAGTGAATAAGTTGATGGAGGGTATATCTAATTGGAAGGAAAGGGTTGCTATCTTGGAGGAGGGGGTAATGAGAGGATATGAGAACCAAGATGCCCTAGGTTGATGGCTCAAGTAGGAGATGACAAAGGTAAAGGAAACATAAATAGGGTTACCAAGAGTACTGATATGGAGATTAATGGCCTTAGGGATAAGGTAAAAAATATGACAACTAGATCTAGTCATATGATGAATAACGAAGGGGATGTTGGCTCCAAAATGAGAACTAGAAGAAAATAAATGTGATGAGGGTGACATGAATTAGTTTAAGTAGCATCAAGAACTTCAATAAAGCTTCTTCTAGGTTGAACTAGAAGTTATTGATACCCTCAAGAGAATTTAATTTGTGCTTTGTTGACTTTTCTTTCTATATTTGTTTTATGTTTAGCTAGTTTTAAATTGTTGTTTTGTTGTGGGTTGGCTATGTTTTTATTGATATTTTGATTGCTATAAAGGGTTTTAAGGTCCCTTGAAAATATTTTATTTTCCTCGTTAATAAAAAAGCACAGAAATTTATAACTACATTTGATTGTGAAAGTATCATGCCTTAATGATCTCCTTAGTAAACATCAATAAATTATCATCATTTTTAGTATTGTCATATCATTATAATACCATTGTATTTACTATATTCTATAATCAATTAGAGTATCCCAAAAGAAAGTGTGCACTTAAGAAATGTAATATGATCAAACTAATGGTTATACTTATTAACCTACCAATGTGTAATCAAACCATAAATCTATCATATAAAAAGGCCAAAATTAGTTTATAATAAGTTTGGTTTACCTTACCATAATTGGACAGTTATACAATATGTATTACATCTAGATAACTATGGAATACTATATGATGAAGGGTACTCCCCTTACAATTTGAAACTCACAACAACAACAGAGAATTACACAAACAAAATGCAAGAAGGAAGCAAATATTTTCTATTATCAGTAAAATGAAAATGAAATTACAACACTACAATTGCCATCTCATGGGCTTTCTGATTACATAAATCTGCAAATCTACAAATCGGAGCCACCATCTACACCACTTTTCCCTACCTTTTGTAACCCCCATTCACATCCTTTATTTGGAAGGTGTAACCACCCTAGAATCTTTTGGAAAGTGTAACTTAAGAAGATATTTCAAAATTTTATTAATTTTGGTAGTACAACTTTGCGGGGTCATAACTTTTGATCCAACCATTGGATTTTGAATTATAATACCTTTTTAGAAATCTCTTAAGAAGGTGCACCAAAAGGTAGATTACTTTTTTTTCCAATTTTTAGGCCCATCGGAAGCCTCTAAGTGCCCCAAAATTGACTTTGAATATTTTAAGAAGATTTTCATAAATTGAAATTTAATATCTTTCAAATGACATGATATTGAAGTGATTTCTTCACCATTGGCTTCAATTTACCATTCTGGAGGTTTGTGTAAGATTTCGTGCCCAACCATGCATAAATGCAAACTTACTAAAAATAGTAACCCTGCCAAATTTAACCCTTATTGAAAAGAAACAACATTTTTTTTGGGTGATACAAGATTGCTCTTACAGCTTGGATGCTTCTGCATCAAACACTCGGAGTAATTTGAAAAGTGACCCTATCACTTCTTAGGAGTTAGAGGGAAACCAAGATGGTTAACTTCAGTCTGAGATAACCATGATGAATCTTCAACTAACCTTCCTCTCCATTTCACCAAGCACTCTGCATATTGCCTATTTCTTGTGCTTCTACCCACATGACTATCTAGAATTTCTTCTTGTTACCTGATTTTCACTTGCGGGCTCAATTAGTTGCAAGGGAAAATTATGCTTTAAATTCGACATGTGGTTTGAATGCCCAGGTCGCCAAGACATTTTCGGTCGTCGTGAGTTTTTCTATCTTTCTCTACTTGGGAGGAGCTCTCGCTGACAGTTGTTCACAAGGTTAGCGTCGGGGGGAATGATTTACGCTCAGTGTGATGTCTAGCCGACTGGTAGATGTCTCACCAAAGGTTTGTGGCTTTGATATGATGTCTTCCCGACTGGGGCGGAGTCTCACCGAAACAGAATGGTCTCAGGGAAAGGAGTTAGCGTCGGTGTAATGTCTCGCTGAAAGATGGTGGTCTCGCCAAAGTTTATGAGTTTGACATAATGTCTTGCCGATCCGATGAAGTCTCAGTGAAGGATTGTGCCTTCAGTGTAGTGTTTTGAGCTCAGGGAGACGTCTCGTCGAAAGATGGTGGTCTCACCGAAAGGGTTTGAGCTTGAGGAGAATGGAATGAGTTCGCTGTAATGTCGTGCCGAATGCGGAGGTCTCGTCAAAGGATGAAAGGCTCGCTGTAATGTCCTTCCGAATGCGGATGTCTCGTCGACAAAAGAGCACAACAGTATAACTCTTGGGGGATCGCTATGAGGTATTGCTAGCAAGCAATGGTCTTGCCGATAGCGATGGGTCTACTATGGACTTCGGCGAGACCTCTTGCCGAAGGCGGTATTCTAGCCGAATGATTTTCAATTGCTATGATGTCTCACCGACTTGTTGTGGTCTCGCCGATGGGTATATGGCTTCGGTAAGACTCTTGGCCAAGGGGTTTGCATTCGATATGATGTCTTCCCGATTGATAAAGTCTCGCTGATGGTTTAGGTCTTCGGTGTGACTGATAGGAGCTCACTGAGACCTTGTCTCGACTTGTTTTTCTTGTCGATGGGTGTGTTCGTGCTGAGCATCACCAAGACTCTTACTGATGGTCTAAATGGAATGGTATCTACTGTTAGGTTCTTTCGGTATGATGTCTGGCCAACAACGATAGTCTTGCCGGTGGTTTTGGGATATCAATATAACTCTTGCAGCTCGATGTGAAGTCTTGCTGACAGTTCTAAGCTATGTCGATTGCTGTTGTGGAGTATAATCGCATCGGGGAGACACGGCTAGTGTCTCCCCGACATGCAATTCTAGTTGAACGACTTTTGACCGCCTAAAAATATTACGTGGTGTTTGTTCAACCAATCAGAAGAAGCTGAGGATGAACTAGTGGTATTTTGACTGTGGCGACCATCCTGTGAAGAAAATCAACTGAATGTGAGCGATATGGATTTTCTCTATGAATGAGATGATGAATCGGTTTAGTGGATAGTGGTGTTCATTTGTAAAGATCTAAGTAGGATAAATCTAATGTTGTTTCTCAAGGAGGTCAGCTTGCAGGAAGATCTAGAGCAAGAAGAAAGCCAAAGGGGAAGAGGCCGTGAGTCACAATGACAGTTGTGATGTCTACTAGCAAAGGTAGATTGACATTTATGATAATGTTGCAGAGCATTCAAAGCGGCTCTAATGAAGCTCTCGAGGTTGGAAACGAGGGCTGGGAGTTAATACGATGGTTGCAAAAGATCTGAAGGCCACTCCTAAGGGTGATCTTTTCACCGACATGGACATAGAGATGCACATTAAATGCAGCATTAACTTTATTCCAAAAGATTTGAGGGCCAACCCTTCTGTAACTGACTCATTTTTTGTAAACCCTAGGGTAGGGGCCAACACTTTTTTAGTTGTTGGTTGTATATATGGCATTTTTTCCTCTTTGTAAAGGGGAGTTCTTGGTTAAGAGATTGATGAAAGAGCATTTCAGACTTTGTAACTCATTTTATGAATACTACAGATTTGTAATACAGAGACTCCTTATTTTTCTCAATAGAAAGTCATTTCCTTCACTGATTTCCTTTGTTGTTTTAGTATTAGTTGTGAGTTGTATGATAAAATTCTGTGTAATCCTTTATTTTATTAGATTCCTTCAGTACTTGATGCAAAGAATATTATGTCATAGTGCAGGTTTATGTTAGTGATCTATTTCTATTGCATTTATATATGTGAAAACATCATTGTTTTCCTTGTGTTAAGCATTAGAACAGTCAGAACCTTACATGGAATCGCTTTTGCAAACATAAATCCTTGCGTTGTGAAATTGTTTAACTTTATTGAGATTTCTGAGTTCCAACAGTATTGTCATATTTTTATCTTTGGTGTATCACCTGTTAGTGATAGGTTTTAAATTTCAAGTATATCCTTCTTACTCTTTCCCTTATCGTTATTTAGTATTCTCAAGTTATCTTAAGGGGAACCAGCCCATAATCTGGAGGTCCACTTCATTCCCAAGTCACCCACAACCTCGAAGTGTTCTCATGTGTCAATAGGTTGCTATAGTTAGTAGCTTAGGAAGGGTGCAAACTTTATTTGACAACACTTCTATCTCTTCCTTCTTTGAAGTAGGTGCTGGAATGTTCCACCGTGCCTCTATCAATTTATTCTTCTTATCTCCTTCATGATATTCCATCACATCAGCAATGTTAAACACAGGTGAAACATGAATCTCACTTGAAAACTCTACCTCGTATGCATTTCCCGAATCATGTTTCTTCAAGATTTTACATGGTCTAAACTTCTTCATCTTTAACTTTTTGTATGTACCAGTTGGAAACCTCTCCTTTCACAAATGAACCATGACTTCATCTCCCATGTAGAACTCCTTATATCTCCTTTTCTGATATGCCATAGCCTTATACTGCAAGTACATCTTATTGATATGTTTCTTCACCTCATCATGCAAATTCTTCAAGTGCTCAGCAAAATCTTCAGCCTTGGCACTACTCTTCTCTCCCTTATCCATCTTTCTCAATTTAGAAACAATTCTTTGGCTACTTCCATACACAATTTGGAATGGTGATTTACCAGTTCTCCTATTGATAGAATTGTTATAAGTGAATTATGCCTATGGTAAAATCAAATCCCATCCCTTGGGTTTGTCTCCTATTAAGGATCTTAGCAAGTTACCCAAACTCTTATTCACCACCTCCATTTTTCCATCTATCTATGGATGGTGTACAAAATTAAACTTCAAATCAGTTTTCATCTTCTTCCACAATGTCCCCTAGAAATACCCAACAAACTTGGTATCTCAATCTAAAACTATGCTCTTGGGTAGACCATGTAGTCTCACCACTTCTCTGAAAAGTATCTCTACAACATGAACATCATTGGTCTTATGACATGGAATGAAGTGTGCCATCTTTAAAAATCTATCCACCGCCACAAATATAGAATCATGCCCTCTCTGTGTCCTCAGCAAGCCAAGAACAAAATCCATACTAAAATCCTCCCATGGCCTCTCAGGTATAGGTAGTGGCTAATATAATCCAGTATTTTGACTTGTTCCTTTCGCCATTTGACATACTCTACAACTTTGTACAAACTTCTTCACATCCTACTAAAACTATGGCCAATAGTAACACTCACTAGCAATAGCAATGGTCTTATCTAAACCAAAGTGTCTGACTAATCCTCCATTGTGTTTCTCTTTGATCAAGTTCTCTCTCATGGAACCCCTTGGAATGCACAATTGATTCCCTCAAAACAACATACCATCTTGGATTGTAAAATCCAACCATATCTTCCTATCCAAAGTGATAGGATCCTTGCAAGCTCTCCAAGCCTCTGCAAAATCAAGATCCTCAGGATACAAGCTCTTGAGTTTGTTGAACCCAACAACTTCAATCTGCATTTCTATTAACAATTTTTTCCTCCTACTTAAGGTATCTGCAACTTTGTTAGATCTTCCACTCCCATGTTTCAAAACAAATGTATAACTTTGCAAAAATTCAACCCATTTCAAATGTCTTTGATTCAACTTCCCTTGACTATTCAAATATTGTAAAGCTTGATGATCAGTAAATAAAACAAACTCTTTTGGCAACAAATAGTGTCTCCATTGCTTCAAAGCCTGAACTATAGCGTAAAAATCTTGATCATCAACATAATACTTCTTCTTTGCATCATTCAACTTTTCCCTAAAATGGGCAACGAGTTTACCTTCTTGACTCAAAACAGCTCCAATGGCATTGCCACTAGCATCACAATCTACTTGGAATACCTTGTTGAAATTTGGAAGTGCCAAAATAGGTTGCTCTATAACTTTCTTCTTCAACATATCAAATTTTTTTTGCTGCTCCTATAGTCCACTTAAACTCTTTTCTATCCCCTCTCATTGTTTCAATTACAGGTGCACAAATACTACTAGAAACCTTTGATAAAATTTCTATAAAAAATTGCTAAACCATGAAAACATCTCACCTCTGTAGCACTCCTTAGTGTATGCCATTCAATAATAGCTTTCACCTTCTCTGGTTCCATCTTAAGACCCTCTATTGAAAACAAATACCAAGTACACCAACTCTCTCTTCACAAAACTGCACTTCTTGAAATTGATCAATAACTTCTCCTCTCTTAGCTTCTCAATTTTTTTTTTGATATGCATCAAATGCTCCTCCAATGTCTTGCTAAAAATAAAAATGTCATCTAAATAAAAAATGAAAAATATACCCAAAAACTCTTTCAATACCCCGTTCATGAGCCACATGAATGTGCTTGGTGCATTGGTTAGCCCAAAAGGCATGACTAACCACTCGTACAAATCCTCTTTGGTCTTGAAGGTTGTCTTCCATTCATCTCCTTCTCTAATCCATATTTGGTGATAACCACTCTTTAGATCTATCTTTGTGAAGTACTTAGCTCCACTCAAATAATCCATGAAATCATCCATCCTCAACAAGAGAAATCTATACTTGATGGTGATCTTGTTGATGGCTTTGGAATATGTACACATCCATCATTCCCCATCCTTCTTTGGTGCTAGTACTTTAGGTATTGCACATGGACTCAAACTCTCTCTGATCAATCCCTTTTGCAACAACTCTTGCACTTGTTTGTTCAACTCTTCACTCTCTATTGGAGTCATAAGATGAGTTGTCTTATTCGGAAAACTAGCTCAAGGAATTAGGTCCATCTGATGGCTAATCTTCCATACCGGAGGCAAAACTTGAGGTACATTATCATAAACAATATTGTAAAACTCATTCAACAAATTTGAAACCTCTATAGGTACCTCATTAGTATCTTCTTTATCCACTCTAGGGATCAATGCAAAACACACATGCTTGTGTCTCATACCTTCTAGGAACTTTCTTCCATCAACCAAAAAAATCCTTACATTACTACATACCTTTTATTCTGCCTCATTCAAGGGTTTCAACTTATGACAAGCACCATCCTTTGTCAAGGAATAGGTATTGGCATGTCCATCATGCACCGCTCATCGATCAAATTGCCACAGTTTTCCTAACAACATATGAAAAAAATCCATAGGCATAATATCACATAATACCTCATCATGATAATTTCCAATCTTGAACTTTACCAGAAATTATTCATTTACCAAATCTTTATGGTCCTTCTACAAGCAAGCAATCAGATAAGTATTTGAATGCCTTCTTCTCTCAAAATGCAATTTATTAACCATCTCTTCTGAAACACGGTTATCAATACTACCTCCATCAATAATCACATTGCAAACTTTACCTTCACACTTACATCTTGTAAGAAACAAATTATTCCTCGAAGTTGGTTCTTTCTCCTCATTCAGCAAGGTTTTTTTGGTAACAAGAACCTCTGCTCTTTCTGCATCTTTAGAATGTAAAGACTCAACATCTTCATCTACATGTGAAACTTGTGCATTACCCTCAGGTCTTCTATTTTTCCTTCCTTGATGTTGAGGACACTCATAGGTTATATGTCCTTCTTCCCCACACTAGAAATAGGTTCCACGAAAGCCTCCTCTTCCTGGTCCTCATCCAGATGATGCAAGAGTATCGCGCTCCTACCCCCCCTTGGCCAAAGTTGTTCCCTCATCGGCAGGAGTTCGGATTATTGGTCAAAGGTTTTCACCTATTCCAATGATGGAACAACGGGTTGGAAACAATTAGAGTTACTTCGGTGGGATTTTAACACATCATCGGAACAATCCTCCCAGTCTCAACGATTGACCAATGGTGTTGGCAGATGGAGTTTATCGGCGAGAGGTCAATGTATCGACAGGGCATCAACCTTTGTCCCAATGATTCCTGATGGTGGCGGAAGTAACGGGTTCATCAGCGAGACTAGAGTGTATTGTAGTGACTTTGGGAGGAGTCTCTTTGATGGGTCGATGAATGATGATTGGCGAGACATAGGTGTATCGATGGGAGATACATCAAGGTCCCAACGATGGGACGATAGAAGGTTGGGTGATGACCATGGTGGGACTGACAAGAGGTGACCGACAGGGTGGAATCTAATGATGTGTATGTATAGCTGGCAAGTGGCAATTGGATGATCAGTAATTCACATCCTTGTTACGAATTTTGAATGGTGACGTGGATGAGCTGAAGGATCAGTGGGAGTGAACATCATCAATGGAACTTTGTCTTGAGTCTCCCTGATAGAAAGATGGGTTCCCACAGTGTTCAACAGTGTGTGAGGTGACTTTGAAGAGACTCCTTCGTATCAATGGGAGGTGATTGGTGGCCTCATCGATAGGGCGATGGTTGAGCTTGGTAGCGTGAGTAGTAAAATTTGAGTGATGGTTAACGGCGATGGATGGCGACACCTAGAAAACTAATATTCGATACTCTTCCACATCGTTGTTGTGGAATCCATGTTGATTGGATGACTGGATGGGGCTCCTGATAGCGAGGTAAATGAATGGTACTACGACACAAGGAATATGGAAAGACAAAGGCTGACATGAAGGAGAAGCTTGCAAGTGATGACATAGAGAAGATATATATACCCAACAGGAGGGATAAAGGGTGGGCAGCCAGGAGCTCACAGAGCAAAGAGAGAAGGTGGTTGAGAAGCCAACCAACCAGCAAGAAGAAAAGGCACTGGCAGAGAGAGCAGAGAAGGTGGCAGAGTAGCTCACCGTATGAGAGGTTGGTAGAGAGGTTGGAACCTGACCTGAAAGAGAGCAAGAAAAGTTGAAAATCCTGTAGATGTAATCTCATACTGTAATTCTATAATGTTGTTCCAAATGAATAAAAGAACGTTTTTTACCTGTGTTGTGTCAATCTATATGTTTGTATGTTTGTGTTTGGCTACATGATTGGATAGCCTGACAATGCCCTCTGATATCGATTGTGTCAAGTGGTATCAAAGCAGGAGATCACTGGCATGGAAGTGTGTATATGAAAGAGATTCATGAGAAGATTATTTTTGTTGTCTCAAAAAGAAACCATAGAGAGAGAGTTTGTTGCAGAAGAGGATTATGTAACTACAAAGGATTTGAGTTCTAGAAGAGGTTTGTTGCAGGTAAGAGGAGGCATGTAACTACAGAGAACTTGAACCCTAGAGATATTTGTTGCTGGAAAGGACCTATGACTACAGAGGGTAGAGGAGGTACATAAGCTTGGAGTGAAGTGTGAATTTATTGCAGGAAGGACCTATAATTGCAAAGGGTGGATACCCTAATCAAAAACAAAAATTGTTGCAAGATAGACTTGTAACTGCAAAAAAACTTGAGTTCTTGAAGATGTCTTCAAATAGGAGGACAAGCAGGGTCATGAAGAGACCAGTGGTAATCCAATTATGGGAAGAGTATTGGGAGAAGAAGAGTGAAAAGAAGCTCATTGAAGAATTGAAGAAAATAGAAGCAAGACTAGATGCCCTTGAAGGGGGGTTCAAAAAGAAAGATGCAAGGGAAGTGTAGCAAGGTGCACTGGAAGAAGAAATGAGAAAGGAAGAGGAAGTGTCCAAAGAGGAGGCACTCGATGAGACAACCTCGTCTCTTAGTTTATTTTCTAACGATGTGAATGTAGGTATGCAAAATAGGGAGATTTGTGGAGGTCCTGTGTTTGATAAAGGGCCAGATGAGGAAGATTTA
>VDFB02163817.1:0-13973 GCA_007258455.2 Sequoia sempervirens
AAAGACGCATCTCTTACAAAGAATTGATCAATTGTAGACATCATTGAAGGTAAGTGAGGAGGGATCTCTTTCAAAGCAAAAGGAGATTGTTACTACTATCTTGAGGCATTTAAATGAAAAGGTTGATAGTAAATTGCTATCTATACATTCTTTATATTCTTTACTATTAGATGCAATAAAGAATATTGATAGGGATCAGGAAGTAGTGATACCATTGATTGAAAATTGGATCCCTAGGGCTAGTGATTTGGATGTCATGTATAAGGCTTCAAGGTTTGATACAAATAATAGGCCCCAATCATTAAAGCCTACTCAAGTGTTGGTTAAATCATTGCAAGGTTTTCAGACCCTACTAGATGATTTGAGTAGGAAGATCAAGGAATTGGTGAAGAATTTTAATGATTGGGGTAACACATTGTTACCAGATATAATTGATGAGCAGGGGAAATTCAAGTCACTCCAGCAGTGGCAGGATCAAGCAAGTGAAGTCATCAATGATCAAATTAAATTAATTTGTTATGAGTCAAATTATGACTTGTTGGTGAGCTGTATGGATAAAATCATTAGTACCTGCTCATTTTTGGAAGCTTTTGAAAGAGATGCAAATCAAGTAGCGGTAAAATACACACCTTATAATAAGGTGAATGAGGTGATTAATTTTGACAGGCCGACTGATGAAGAATACTAGAAATGGGTAACTAAATATTTGACTAAGGAAGAGTAAAAGGAATGGACTACTAACAAGTGGTAAATCGGATGTTGCGGTTACAATGGTTTTTATTTTTTCTTTGATGGCATTCTTGGCGTGGGTTTATTGTGGTTTTTTGTTGTTGCATCAACTTTTCTCAGCTGACATGATGAACAAGAATATTCTCCAAGGTGATGGCTTTTGTAACAATTTTTGGAATATCACCAGGTGTGCCAACTGGCTGGTGACATGTGTACTTTCTGGCATGATGCTTGTTTGCTCCTTCATTTTCTATAAGAAGGATTTCAAGGCCAGAAGTATGGGTTAGCAAGTTAGATAATTTTTGGTCGAGTCTAGGTGAAGTTGCAGAGCAAATTGTAAAGTCTGATGGTTTTAGAGAGAAATACAATTTAGGTTCTGAGTTATTCTGTAATCGGTTTTTAATTCATGGGGATTTAATGTTGTATAACAGTACTAGCATTTGAGTTGAAATGATAAATTCAAACTCATGTCTCTCCACTGTACATGCATATCCGAATTCTGAATAAGATGACTAAGGGTTGTTTCATTCACCTCACTGTTGTGGTGTGTATAATCCTTATTTTAGCTTTAATTCAACGAATTAATTAAAATGCTTGAATGGGATTATAGGCGGATATGTTTTGTATAAGGATTTGATAAGTAGTATTGGGTGAGAATGCATACTAATGAAATTGTAATGCAATATTGTCATGGATCTTGTAAGTTATATGTTATGTATTAAATCTGTCATAAACCTTTAGATGCTTATGAATTTGACTCCTGCAATGGATATATGGCACTGATATAAGTTGTACTTATTTGTGTAGTTCAATAATTTTTTGTCTTTTCCTAGAGCTTGCTACAAATTGCAAATTAATGACTATATTTTACTATGGATTGTGTTGCAGTTATCTCATGCTCCACATAGTTGATATTATCGGTGAACAACCAATTTTATTCGATATTATCCTATTTTTTTGAGCTATTCAATGGGATTATCTATTGTGTTAATTTTTTTTATGATATTGGTACAGAGGTTGTAAACACATTAAGGGATCACCCTCCTGGTTCTTGCAGAGCCCAAAGTGTAGGAGGCTTTTTAAAGTCCTCGTCAGTTGGTCTAGGTCCTTCGAGCTGCCCTTGATTGGAATTGGCAATCCCATAGGTAGATTAGAAGACCAACCTGGTTACAGTGTAAAAAAAAAAACCAACACTCTCTACCTTTAACCCTAAACCCTAAACAACTAACCCTTAAACTCTCTACCCTCTATATCTCTCCCCCTCCCTCCCTCCCTCCCTCTCTCTCTCTCAAGTCTCACTCTCCTACCCCCTCTCCATCTCTCAAGTCTCTCTCTCTCACACACTCACTCTTATCTCTCCCTCTACCCTCTATCTCTCTGCTCCTTAGTCTCTCTCTCATTGAATCCCTCCTATCTCTCTCTCCTCTACTTGATTTAGTTTGTTTTTCTGTAACTAGGTTGGTCTTCCTAATTTTACCTATAAATTTCAATTCCAATCCAAGGGAGCAACTCGAAGGACTGGACCAACTACTTGAGGATTTTAAAGACCTCCTACACTTTGGAATGCAAGACCGGGAGGTGATCCCTTAATGTGTTTACAACCTCTGCACCATTATCGTAAACAACATTAACATCAACAGATAATCTCATTTAATAGCTCAACATAATAGCATAATACTGAATAGAATTGGTTGTTCATCAGTAATATCAACTATTTGGAGCATGAGATAACTACAACACATTCCATTGTGTAAAATAGTCATTGATTTGCAATTTGTAGCAAGAACTAGGCAAAGACAAACAAAATACTGAACCATACAAATTAGTACAACTTACATCAGTGCCATATATCCATTGAGGGAGTCAAATTCATAAACATCTAAGGGTTTATGACAGATTTAACACATAACATATAAGATCATTGAGAACATTGCTTTACAATTTCATCAACATGTATTCCAACCCAAAACTACTAATCAAATCCTTATATAGAACATATCCACCAACAATCCCCATTTAAGATGTTTTGAATGCTTTGTGATACCAAAAGCAGAAGAATAGTTGCTTTATTTTGATCAAACCATGGCAGTAGATGTCATGGTCACCATTAAAGCTTACTCGTGGGCTGTATGAACGACTCTAATTGTATTTGATGTAGATTCAAATATTTGTCATTGATCCTTCACCTTGGTGAGATCATTGGACAACTTCCTTCAAAGCAAACTGACATAGTCTCCATCGTGGCAATAAGGGGCCCACCATACTACTCGTTGCCAAGGAGATCCACGTGGCGCCCGCCCGTGATATCACAATCAATAAAAGACCTTGCAACTTTTTATCACGCGATGGCGAGCAACCGTGGATCTCAACCATCGAAAATCCTATTCATTCAACATAGTCGCCAGCCTTGTTATTAACCATCGAGCACCTTTCTACTGAGATTATAACATCTCCATTGATTTAAACACGTGCATCTTATAACTGCTTTAGTAACCTGTGGCATAATGTATTAAAGACACATCAAAGTATTTATCATTCCTTCACCTTCACCGGATGAGACACGTGGTGCTCGCTCGTGATATCGTGATCAACAAAGATAGTGTGGTGGGATCATCACGGGATGGTAGGGAATGGCTGAGATCACACGATGATTAATCTACGGCCATGCGAACTTGTCCCTCTGCAAAATAAAAACATTTATTAGGGGAGAGGGCCCAGTAGTCATGTGGGGTCCAATAGTCGCGCACTCAATCGTGATGATAATACCGAGTCTTACCACATATTTATACTATATATTGTAAATAAACAATCCAAATGTAAATAAAGAAAAACCAAATGTTGATAAAAATGGACCCATGCTTGAACACATGAGAGTTACTCTAAAATCTTTCTCATCAGTCATCTCAGCCATCTCCATCAATCTCAACAAGTGCTGGTGGTGGTATGTCAGGTGTCATCTCAGGTGGTTCTGTGAATAACATGTATTTTCCCATTAAATGTGAAGGATTTTCAAAAGGTTTTAGTGTTCAACTATTGGTCCATTTTTGTTCAATATAAGTTGTATTTTAAATAATTATGTGTTGTTTTTATAACAACAAATAGATTTTTTGTGTTCAACTATTAGTCCATATGTGTTGAGTATAAAAGGTAGAGATATCAAAGATTTATGGTTATCAATAAGTATTTGGTCCACTTAGGTTGTATATTAATTTTAATTTAAATAAAAATATCATATTCTACAAGCAAAAAATGATATTTTTTTGGTTCAATTATTGGGGGTTTCATGATTAAGTTTTGGTCGAACCTTTAAAAAGTCAAATTTTAGACACTTCTCAAAATATCTACTGATGTGGTGAGTTGCATGATGAGTCGTGCCTCCAAACCTTAGTTATAGATAAATAAGAGACCAATCTACATTTCAAAAAAAAAATGAAGGTTCTACGATATTCTAGTCAATTGCTACATGTTGAGAAAGTTAGCTTGCACGACTATTGGGCCCTCTCCCCTAAAGAAATAAGGGGACATCACTAGGCCGATGAAAAACAATGACATAAGTTTTTTTAACGAGGGAACACAGGACCAACAAAAGACTTAGGAAAAATAAAGTCAGGCGAAGGAAATAAAACGATAAAACAAAAGGGGGCCTAGCCTAGATGAAGCGATGGGGCTTAAGTCATTTTAAATCCTTCCCAAAAAGTAATAGCCAAATAGATCCCATCTAATGTGTAAGATGAACACTAGGTTTTTACATGAAGACGAAGGTAAAACCCCATCCTTAGGCTTTTCCCAAACACCATAGATGACCAGAGACACAAGGCAAGATAAAATAAAACACAGAGAACAAAACTTTGAAGTTCCATCACTACCCATAACCCTAAACCTCTCTCTCTCTCTCTACCCTAAACCCTTAACCCTTAAACTCTAAACCCTTAAACCCTCTACCCTTTACGTTTAACCCTCTACCCCTTATCTCCCTCCCACTCCCTCCCTCTTTCCCTCTCTCTCTAAAGTATCACCATCCTACCCCCTCTCCCTCTCTCAGGTCTCTCTGTCTCTCTCACTCCTCTTATCTCCCTCCATCTACCCCTTAACCCACACCTTCTACCCTCTACCCTTAACCCTCTACTCTCTATCTCTCTCACACTCCCTCCCTCTCTCTCTCCTTTGAATCCCTCTATCTCTCTCTCCTCTACCCATAGCTAAACCCTTAACCCTTAAACCCCAAGCCCTTAGAGCCCTCTGCCCTCTACCCTCTCTCTCTCTCTCTCTCTCTCTCTCTCTCTCTCTCTCTCTCTCTCTCTCTACCCTCCCTCCTACCCCCTCTCCTCTCTTGGGTCTCTCTCTATCTCCTCCTCCCTCTATCTCTCTCCCTCTACACAACCCTAAACCCCTAAACCATTAACCCCTTAAACCCTCTACCCTCTACCTATGTCTCTCTCCCTCCCTCCTCTCTCTCTCAAGACTCTCCTCCCTGCCCTCTCCCTCTCTCGAGGTCTCTCTCTCTCCTCCTCCCTCCTATCTCCTCTCCCTCACAACCCTAGAGCCCTAAAATGTTAGCCCTTAAACCCTCTACCCTCTATCTCTCTCTCTCCCACTCCTCCTCCTCTCTCTCAGTCTCACCCTCCTAACCCCTCTCCCTCTCTCAAGTCTCTCTCTCTCTCTCACTCACTCTTATCTCCCTCCCCTCTACCCTTAACCCTATACCCTCTATCTCTCTCCCACTCCCTCCCTCTCTCTCTCTCACTGAATCCCTCTATCTCTCTCCCCTCTACCTATTGGTTGTTTTTATTGTAACCAGGTTGGTCTTCTAATTTACCTATGGAGTTTCCAATTCCAATCAAGGGAAGCTTGAAGGACCTGGACCAACTAACGAGGATTTTAAAGACCTCCTACACGTTGGGCTCTCCAAGATCCGGGAGGGTGATCCCTTAATGCATTTAAAACCTCTACACCATTATCGTAAACAACATTAACAACAGATGATCTCATTTAATAACTCAACATAATAGCATAATACTGAATAGAATTGGTTGTTCATCAGTAATATCAACTATTTGGAGCATGAGATAACTACAGCACATTTCACAGTGTAAAATAGTCATTTATTTGCAATTTGTAGCAAGTGCTAGGTAAAGA
Organism: Sequoia sempervirens; assembly: GCA_007258455.2. Classification (NCBI taxonomy): domain Eukaryota; kingdom Viridiplantae; phylum Streptophyta; class Pinopsida; order Cupressales; family Cupressaceae; genus Sequoia; species Sequoia sempervirens. The sequence goes on from VDFB02163817.1 coordinate 5,866, forward strand.
CAAACAAAATATTGAACCATACAAATTAGTACAACTTACATCAGTGCCATATATCCATTGAGGGAGTCAAATTCATAAACATCTAAGGGTTTATGATAGATTTAGCACATAACATATAAGATCATTGAGAACATTGCTTTACAATTTCATCAACATGTATTCTAACCCAATACTACTTATCAAATCCTTATACAGAACATATCCACCTACAATCCCATTCAAGCATTTTAATTAATTCCTTGAAGTAAAGAAAAAACAGAAATCATACACACCACAAGAGTGAGATGAACAAGACATCCCTCTATTATCTTATTCAAAATTCAGATATGCATGTACAATGGAGAGACATGAGTTTGAATTAAAAATTTCAATTCAAATGTCAATACTGTCATAAAACATCAAATCCCCATGAATTCAAAACCTACTACAGAATGACTCAAAACCTAAATTGCATTTTCCTTAAAACCATTGAACTTTACAAATTTCTCTGCAACTCTACCTAGACTCGACCAAAAAATATCTAACTTGTTAACCCGTACTTTTGGCCTTGAAATCCTTCTTATAGAAAATGAAGGAGCAAACAAGCATCGGGCCGGAAAGTACCTCTCATTTCACATGCTTTTCTTCACAAAACTTTTGAGGACAGCAGCTATACCTTCTTTATTTCTCATCCTACACCCTATTCATGCATCCTACAATTACAACAATATCCATGGGGCCTCTTACACAAGCTACAGTATTCACAAAAAGTGGAAGAGCCCCTTTATATCATGTTTGGACTACAAAACCCTCAAAAATAGGGTAACTGGGCTGTATGCAAAGAAATGAAGCTTTCTAACTCAAATCAACGCATTAAGCCCTCAAATCATATTCAAATCAAAGCTAACACATATCTTCATGACTTGGAATCTATTTCACATCAAAATATGTCTGCATGTGACCATACAGTGCTGCATAACAGGAAAAATACAGAAATCTTGAAGAAAAACACAGATTTTCGAATGTCAAGAGCTTGTATTTTAAATCCTCAACCATCAACAACCATTACAAAGATCAATTTATACATTTTAAAGGACTTGACACGTCAACCACTGAACAACCACCTCTACAACTGACTTTTTAATCTTTTATGATCGCATGAAACATAAAACACACTAATTTCAAGGTTGTTAACATCACTATTGAAATATTTTTATTTTTTGACCTTTCAAACATTAAAAAGTACATCATTAAATTAATTACTTAATGACATAAAAATTAAAAACATCACGAATTAATTATGTAACCACATAATTCAAATATAATTCTATCAAGAAATTAATATCAAATAGATAATATAATCGTATAACTCATACATTTCAATGTCATTGATCTTCTTCTTCATCCAACTCTTTGTTTGTATCATCTGATCCAAATTCGACATTGTAAGGATTGGTCATATCATCGTCATCGTCATCGATATCAATTTTGATAATTTCATCATCCACATGGATATCATCTTCATGAACATTAACTCCTACATCATCATGATCTAGTTCCTCCTCTTTGACATCTTCGTCAGGGACATCATCAACTAATTGTTGATCCTGATCATCATCTACATCATCTTCTAGTTCTTTGATATCTTCTTCGTCCACCACATTATACTTTACCGACCTTCCTCTTGGATCATGTCTAACAACAAATGACCAACCTGGTTTACTTGGAACCTCTGAGTAAAATACCTGCTCACATTGGCTTGGAAAAACATAGGGCTCATTTCCAGCTCACTCGATCAACCTTGTATTAACCATGGTAAATCCATTATCATATTCAATAACAATTCTCTCTGGATCATTTTCATTCAATCCTAGCATGTACCATAGGATGATGAACATAATTAATCTGAAGGACTTAAAGTCACACTCAAGTATATCATCCAAATTCTCATAGTATCGATTTTCTAAGACTTTTGGATGTATGTCGCTTCTAGATGAAACATTAGTCAGCTGAAAGACTGTAGTTATACCAGAATCACAAGTTTTCTTCATGTCATCCAACATTTTGATTCGAAATTTACAACCATTGCACCACATAGCCTTGTGGTGTTTCACCTACAATATGTCAAACATGTAAAAATTATTGCAATATCGTCAGTTGATAAACATATTTATTCTTGGCCGAATGTATACAAAGAAAACAATCTCAACATATATATACATCAATATAATTGAAAATAATTAAATAATATGGGTGATTAATATATTTATACGTACCTGTTTATCTCTTAAACTATATGCTAAATCAATTTCCCTTTGTGTAACATTGGAATCTCCATTATGATGAGCTTCTTTAACCAATGAAGACACACCTTCCCATATTAATGCGTGACCAGATTGTTGACATCGTTCAATCCATACCGTCATCCAATCATGATTGTTGGCGACGTACAAATGTAGTACATCCCACTCTCGACCAAATGTATCAAAAAAATTTGAAATTCACAAACGATGTATAATTAGTTAAATACCATAGTATACGACCTTAATTTATAATTGATGTATATTGAAGATTAAAAATTAAATAAGTACAATATACATAAAAACCATATGTAAAATTTATTCCAATTAATCTCCATGACCATTTTATAATTACCTCTCACTTTCCTCAATCTACCTTTCCCCATCAGGTACTCCCCTTCGAATTTGTTAATGGATTTGGGATCCCAAATGCGATCTACATGGATCTTTGCTACAAACTTAGAAAGATATTCACTAATGTATACCATGGTCTAGTATACCATATATCCCTCCACCATAGAACCCTCAAGATGTGCTCTTTGTCTAACCAAAGCCTTCAAAAAATTCAAGTGCCTCTCAACCATCCACATTGACCTTGTGTGTACAGATCCACACAATTCAATCTCTTCAAATTGGTGTATGAGGTAGTGTTCTTGTGCATTGAAAAATGTCGAAGTTGAAACTTTTGCATTTCACACATTAGACAAGGAATTTTTCTCTTCCAATAATTTATATCTTCTTTATGGATTTCTTTAGATGACAGCCATCTACAAGTGATTCAAGGTGCAAATATATTAACGAGATTTAACAAAAATATACAGTATATTACATAACAAGTAAAACAAATGGCAATTATAAGATGTATACAACGAATTGAAAAAATATCGCTACTTACCTCATGTATTTTCCAATATCATATATAACTTTCTTGACATTATTGTCAAAGTTGTCTGGGAGAGATAGAGGTAGAATGTACTGCAACAATTATAAAATGATCTTTTCATTATTTTTCTAAAAGTAGTAAACACAATACACTGAAAAGTACATGCATTATACAAGTGTATATAATATACCATAATAATTACCTTAATGAAGGTATGTCAATCATGCATTTTCATTCCTGACCCAAATTCACCTTTCTTTGTTATTATATTGTTTATGTTTGCAACAAATCCTATGGGAAATTGAATTTTTCGTATGACTTCTTTTATAGCATTGCTTTGTTGCTCTGTTAATAACCAAGGAAGGGCACTTATATTAATTTGGTCTCCATCTCTATTTAATTGAATGACATTTTTCATTGCATGATTGGCTTTCTGAATGTTACTACAAATTTTGACAATTTTTTCTTTGTCATGCCTTCCATCCAATATTTTCCATAACATTTATGTTATATTCTTTCCGATATGCATTGTATCAAAAAAATGCACAATTTGTAGCTATTCATTGTAGGGAAACCTACTAAATTGTCTGGAATAATTTTTTAGTCCCTATGGAAGTCGGCCATTAATGCCTTGACGACCTTCATGAAGCATATAATTTAAACAAATTAACAATGACAATCATTGTCAATTGCAACATGAGTAAACACAACACAATATAAAAATATAAATTCAAAACATATCATATATGATAGATAAACAATTTGATCTGATGTATAACCTTGACGATTAATTCTATTATATTCCAACTTCCATAGGTGAGGTGTCATTCTTCGTGGTTTTGATGTATCTCCTCTTTCCCATTGAAAAGATGTTTTTCAGTAGTTCGATACTTATGATTTCTATGGAGGAAGTGCCTATACTCATCAAACACCTGCTTTCCTAAACTTGTTGAACGACGAGATTTCATCTTTGGACTACAAATTGGACATGCAAATTTTCCCTTTGTTTGAAGACCTGCAAGATCATATATAATTAGATTAAATATGTCAATTTTTATAATTATATATAATGAATAGATTATTTTAAAAACATACATGATATCTACTTCATCAAATAAAATATTGTTAAAGTGTGGTTGAATGTTATAACATACCACAAAAATGTGTTAGCCCTGGGGCATCATGAATTATCCATACAAGCATTGCATGGAATTGAAATTGTCTTTGTCCTATTGGTCTAGAGACGTCATACATAGTGACGCCATTCCATAACTTTAGTAACTCGTCGATAAGAGGCTCGATATATACGTTCATATCTTTCACCTGGTACTTACCTAGTTGAATGAACATAAATATTACATAATTATTATAACCATTTTACTGCAATATATATAAATTAATGTACATGACTATTAAATGAAAAAAAAATAAGTCATTATGCAACAAATAAGACAAATGAGATGCTACTATGTTAAAAAAAATTGATGCATAAACAAATTTTGGAACAATCATTGACAACATTATGTGCTCCCTCTTTTGACATCCATGGAGGAATGTTATTGTTGATAACAAAAACAAGCCCTGCTAGGAGTAAATGAATCCTCGACTCTCCAAATGGATTGACACTTGATGGCTCCTAATGAAATCTTGAAGTCTGAGGTTCTTTTTTTTTAAGAGAAGTGTGGCCATTTTTCCTCCATGTCCTAAATATAGAACCATCCACGAGGCATTTGAAGAATGTCATCTCCACTTCTATTCTATGCATGGTAATCCATAAATTGCTCGGCTTTAAACCTAAATAATGGTTGCATATGTGGAATAATGGAAATATAAAGAACCTTGCAAGGCACCTTTTTTGTTAGTTGATTTGTTCGATATCTATTGATATGACATTCTAGGCATTTTGTTGCAAATTCATGTTGTTTATGATATATAATATGATCCTTAGGACATGCATCTATTGCTTGATACTCCATTAGATATCTTTCATAATGGCGAGATAAATCTCGGTGAGCAAGGTGGAAATATTTGATGGTGGTAACAAAAATTCACCAATCAATGTATAACAAAATAATTTGTTAATATAAAGAATATTGGTACATATGTCATCCTTTATTTACTAGTGATGAACTAAAAACAATTAAAATAGATGAAAAAAGATGACATATATGACATACCTTAAAATCCGTGAGATTGCTATGTTTGATAAACCATTCATAACCTTCAAGTTCAACAGCAACAATATAGAAGAGAGAAGATTTGTTTGGGAGCCTTCATAAAGGGGCTTGTATGCCTTCTCAAGTACAGGTAAATCATGAGCATCATCAAAGTCGTCTCGATCATCATGATCAGCTCTACCACTAAATGTGTCATGGATCAATGTATTTGTACCATCATCTTCAACTGTATTTTATGGCGCATGATCATCTTCTTCCATAGGATCATTAACTTCAACTTCGATATTCACAGCTCCATGTTCGTCTGCTTGTAAAACCACATTCTTCGGGCCGTGATAATCCATATCATCTACCCTAGGGTGCCCCACCTTTATAATAATGATAGAAACAAATAAACCATGATCATGATCAAGTGATTATATATATATATAATGTTAAAACGATCTAAACATTTACAAATTCAATCAATATAAACACATATAATGAACAACTTACCAATGGACGATAATCATGCCCCCTTCAACGTGACCATGTTTCCTACAATGTTTCTTAGCTGTTGTGATTAAAAGTCATTTCGTCTTTAATCCCTTGCAATTATTGCAAAGACAATAACATTTTACATCACCCTTTCTTTTCAATCTAGCCCACAATCTATCAAGTGTCTCTTCATTTTATTTTGGACTAATATTATATGACATGATTTTTCTTTACCAAGCTTGACTATTTAGATCTTCAAAAAATATCAAACTCACACTCCAATAATTTTTATTCATAGACAGGTAACAAAATCTAATAATTTTGATATTTTACACCAAAAAAATTTGGCATGCAACCACCCCTACAAAAGAGAAGATAGTTTGAAGTTAATGAAACCCAAAAAATACTTTAAAATGCTAATTCCAAAACTTATTAAATTTTGATTTTACTATGATTTCCAACCATTAAGACTCCTAAAATTATAATATTGAACTTGATCACAAACTTCCTACAACGATGGAGGTAGCAAGCTAGTAAGAGCAAGTGACCCATTCCTAAGGAGCAACAAGTCGTAATCATCATTGCTAATGTCAATACAGATTTATCCTTTTAGTTAAAGATGCAATGTGTCACTTTTTATGACAAGCTTATCCCTAGGGCCCTCAACATTGAGAGAGCCCTAATCGAACAAGGAAGCACACACTAGTAGAATTTGGCAAATAAATTACTAGGTAACTAAAACTTTTAGTCACAACAACTAAAAATGACTAAATTCTAATCATTTTTTGCAACTCAGCTATAAATGAGTAAATAAATTACTAGTTTTGTCGTTGATTAAAAATTATTTAGTCACCCAAATAAAAATGACTAAATGGAGAAGTGTTTCTGTAAAGAATGATAGAGAATGGCGAGGAGATGTGTGTGAAAGGAGGCATAGGATTCATTGATGCTTATCTCATTCCTACTCTGCTCAAAAAATCTTACATTATTCCCGCTACTATTTGTAATCTAGGTATTTACTTGACATATATTTGCATAATCTCAAATTCCTTCAGAGGCTTTTGAAGTATCAATGTATCCTATATAGGGTTTAGAATGATTTTTTTTAAATAAATAAATGATGTATTTCTCGGTAATTAGATAATGTGGAGATCTCCTAAATCTGCCCCAGCACACTATCCTCTTTGGTACTGTGTTCATTACTCCAGCTACTAGGGTTTTGCATGTGACATCTTTAATATCTTCATGACCATGGCTTTTAAATAGATCTCAATCTTTGCTTTAATCCTTTTCATAGTAACCCTTGAGTTCCATAATCCACCTTCAATCTCTTCTAAGAACGGTGTCTTAAGCTAGACTGCATAGTATGCATATAAAGCAAGTCCTTCATACCTGCCATTGTTCCAAACCACCACTCACTGCCTTGCTTAAAATGTTGCCTCAATAAGCACAATAGCATGTTTTAAAATCATGGTTGCAGTGATTGACCATTAAGGTCACCACTTTCATCATGTAGATACAATGAGATTTTTGTCTTCAAACTCAAGGCATTATGCAAGATAACATTGGCGTTGTTTGTTTATTAATGCGATTTAATTTTCTTGCACATTACTACTTTGCTAACTTCCTTTAAGACTGGGTATTGCACCCTCAGTTGCAATCTCAAACAACTCACTCACTATCACTTGAAGATTCCTTTCATGAGCATCCTTCTATAAAATCAAACTATGCCCTATAGACTGCCTAGTTACTACAGGGGACTCATTGATTCATGGTATTGTAGTTCTTAAGATCCTTCAACCTTATTGACACTACTTCACAGTCCACAAGGTATTATTCACTATTCTCCCAGCTTTGATGAGTCTCAAAACACTGCTCAAACATGCAATCCACTACCTCCATTATACATTAATGGCTAAGAAGAAACATTGAACCTATGATTACCACCATTACTTCATTTGGACAGTCATTCCCTGATTGCATTTTCCTTGTCTAACACTACCAAAAGCATTTGAAAAACTCTTAAGGTCAGCAAAGGGGTAAGGAAACTCACTGTTAAAATCTCCACTTTACTATGCAAGGTTTGAGCTTTATTATCTTGTCACTGCTCATCCTCTTTTTGACTATCACATCTCAAGTGACTGTCATTCTTCTTACCGTAGATTGCATTTACAAATGTCACTAAGCTACATAGTGTGCTTGTTATTGGCTACAATATTTAGATTGCAATATTTTGTTATTAGCTACAATGTCTCAATATTTATGGTATTGCAACCTCACTAATCTGCTATA
>VDFB02163826.1:0-28245 GCA_007258455.2 Sequoia sempervirens
TTTGTTGGATGCTTCCTCATGGTTCTCAAAAATCCACAAGTCACCATGTAAGGCTCTAAGGGCCTTTATCTCTATTGTACCTTTATAGATATACACTTCCCTGTGAATTCATGCGATCGAGATCATTTACATGTTTTGTTCATTTTGCATTGTTGTATGTAAGTTTGCACCTACAATTGGCGGATATTGAGGGTTTGAAATGATAGGGTGCGTTTTGTTTTTGGGGTTTGATGATTTATGTCCTCTATTACTAATTGCACAAAAGTGAGGAAATAAGGCATCAAACTTAATTTTCCCTTCATATTCTTACCTTAACAATGTTTTTAAATATTTAGCTATTCCAAAGCTTTAGAAAATTTCAAGCAAATGCAATTGGAAGGTGTAAATCTAGACTTCGACCTTTTCTACCATTCTCCCTGCCTGTGCAATAATGGGGATTTTGGAATAGGGTATGGACATCCATCAAATCATAAAGGATAGAGGATTTTTTTCAGATATAGTTGCAACTGACCAGGTAGACATGTATCCAAAATGTGGAAGCATAGACAAGACATGTGAAGTGTTTGACAAGCTGCCTCAAAGAGATGTAGTCTCAGATATGCACAAAATGGATTTGCTGAAAAGGCTTTAGAAATTTCCAAGAAAATGCAATTGTCAAGTTTAAAGCCAAATTTTGCAACCTTTGCTAGCATCCTCTCTGCCCATGCATGTGAACTGTTTGACATAATGCCTAAAAAAGATGTCATCTCATGGACTACAGTGATTGCAGGATATGTACAAAATGGATTTGTTGAAAAGGATTTAGAAATTTTCAAGTATATGCAATTAGCAAGTGTAAAGCCAAATTCCACAACCTTTGCTAGTTTCCTCCCTATCTATGCTAGAATGGGAGCTTTGGAATAGGGTATGGACATCCATCTTCAAGCATCATGAAAGGAGGATTTTTGTTTAGATATTATAGTTGGAAATCCTCTGGTAGACATGTATCTAGGGATATTAGAACTGTTTCCATCATTTTAATTGATTTTTGTATTTAGCTTAGTAGCCAACATTTGTAGAGGAAAGTACTTTTAGTGAATCTATGTTTATTTTCTTAATCTCCTTCAGATTTGTTCCATTTTGAAAAGTAATTTTGAAGTTTCCTTTGTAGAAAAAAAAATCAACTTACATTTTCATCTATATTGATTGAATCACTGTTCTTATTTAGTCTATGTAATTTGTGATGTCTCCATTGGATCAAGTGGTCTAATCAAGGAGAGGTCGTCACAAAATCCGTCAGAGGGTTTTTATATTTTTCTCTAACTGTTCTATGTTCTCATTGAATTAAACCCAATTTTCTAGGGATTGGTCTTACTAGATTAAATTATGATTTTTGAAATGTGAAAGTGGGCTCATCTTGTGGAGCATCTGGGCATAGTTCATCATACCCTCAACTTAGTGAGAAGGAACCTATAGGTCTTGTGGTAACGATATATTGCAAAGTCAATCCAAAATTTTTAATGGTTGCCTAGGGCCTTCTTGCAGTGCTTGCTTTGGGAAGCCCATATGATCCCCACCAGATAACTTCCATTTGTAATCTTAAAATCCTTTGAAGAAGTTATTATTAATTTACTTAAATGTGATTCTTTTTAAAATTAATATTTCTCTTGGTAGCAATGGATAAAAGTGGATTTGTGGGGTCTTAGGGTGAAGGATGAAGTTGGATTCCCAACCTTTGCACTGGTGAATAAAGCTACAAAGCAATCTCTAAAACATGGAAATAAATAATGGGACCAGGTAAAACCATTTATCTTCTTGTAGTTGCATTTTCAGGCATATGGTAATATTGACTGCCTATAGCCCATTATCTATTACACTCCCAATTGGGAAGGGTTGAAAGTATACAATAGGCATACTATTTTTTATTTGGGACTCTAGCTATCCCAAATAAGCATTTTAAACTCTTCCACTGAGAAGGGAAAAATTCCACATTGTTTAGACCTTCTTCAAACTCTTGTGCTATTTTGGTTGGTTTCTCCAGCTAGCAGAATTAATTGTTTGCTAAATATCATCTCTAGGGAGAGGCAATAATATTGATGTCATTCTACATGCCGCAGATGCAATTTAGAATGGGGACCCAAATTTTTCTCGTATATATAAGTGTATTTCTTCCCATTTAGCAATAAAATAATATTATGGGCCATAGTGTGTAGCTTAAATGAAGCTGAGAATGAAAACATTTATTTAACCTAAATTTTCTCTAAGTTCATTATAATAAGCTCGATTACACTGATATTTGTAGTCAGAAGCTGGTGCATACTTTTATAAACCTTGAGACAATGGAATAAAGCTTAGAGAACTTGTTTTTCATCTCGACATTCATAGAAATAGTTTTCCAAAACATGACAAATTGGAACCAAAGGGCGTTATTAAGTTTTCAAATATAAAATACTTTAACTACAAAAATCTATTATCATCTCAATGTGTATCCTATTTTTTCTACACCCTTATGTGATGAAATGAAATATATTTTACTATTAAGTTTTTCCTATCATAAGTTTCTTCGCTGAAAAAAACCTTCTTAATCTTAGGCTTTCCTTAATTCACATAATAGCTATTAGATTATTTGCAGTTTTTGAGATTGTTGAATAGGATCTAAACATCATAACAAGCATTTATTATAAATATTAGATTAAGCATATGTGATGTGGAATCACTAATTTAGTTTAGATTTTGATTTGCACTAGTGCTTGATATTGAGGACTGAAAAAAGAAGACAATTAGAAAAAAAACATGATGAGAGTGCATCCCCAATAAAATGAGAGTGCATCTTCAATAAAACGATACTTAACTATTACAAACTTGAAATAAATGAGAATATAAAGCAGTCAAAATTGTAATGAAGCAAAATCCAATGTTTGATGGTGCAACTATAAGATACAAAGCCACTTTCTTCAAATTCAAGGTTAATAAGAAGTTTTCAATGGGGTTTGCATTTAACCTATTCACAGACAATCAGAAAAGAGTAGCCATGTCTCATGGCTATGTTCTTAAAAGTTCTCTATAGATAAACTAGAGTATACTTTTTGCATTTTTGTGCTAATTTTTTTAATCAAATTTGCATTTGAGTAATGAAGACTATGAAAATTTGCTATTTTCATAGTTCCATGGAGTTTCTTGACGAGGGACCAAGGGCCTACTATGTTTGGTAATGGTGGTGGGTAGGGGCTTAAATTTGATGGCCATCGCATGACCGTGATTTAGAGATTTTGGTCAGAAAATACAACAAAAGCCTTTGTGAAGATTGTATGAGATGAAAGGAGAGATTTTGGATAGACTGTCAAAATTTATATAGAATTATAATGATATATATATATAATTTTACTTACACTAAGGTATATCATAATGTTTTAAGGGCACCTTTGAATAGATAACCATCATTAAAAAAAAAATTAAGCTGATGTGCAAGGTCGCACTCATCAAATTTAAAGCCCTGTAGTGGGGCGGGGCAGTGCAAATACTAAATGTATCTTTTGTTTATTAGAGATGCATTGGATTTCAATGTGATCGTGTTACAATTTTGCTATACCATTGTATTCAACTGTATACATTCTTGTAATACAAATTAAATATTCTATAAAAACATTTTATTTTCATCATTGTATATATATTCTTATTCTACATTTTGTAATCACATAAATTTAAGTTCCTCTTTATTTGTTTACTATTTCCATTTAATTTTTTTAATGTGTTATTTTAATAAGTTACATACATATTGTTCTATTTCAACCAATATGCCTAAAAAAATCAAATAAGACAAATAATCATTTGCATTTAATTTAGTTCATTTTTTTCCTTTGCAGATTATCTAAACTATATGTCTACACAAAATAAAATACTTCCATACAATTATTCAGCGTAACTCATTGCACACCTAAGGTGTAATAGCTAGTTTAAGTTTTATTTTATTATTTTAATAGTGTGAATCCAAATTTCTATAAAATAGCTAATTGATTTTTTAAGATTTTTTTAAAAAAAAATAAAAAAAAATAATTACATATATTAAAAAATCTACATTTATTTATTAAAAAATTAATAAAATAACCTTATAAATAAAATCTGAAAAATCAATTTTAAAAAATGTTAAAAAAATAATTTACAAATTCGCCAACTCCTCACGGCAAGTACTAATAATTGTAAAATGACCAACCCTCATAATGCAGTATGATTTAATTGCAGGTTTGATATTCCCAGCGAAACTATGCCCGGGAAATGGATTTCTTACGATTCCGGCATTCCAACGAATCTTTGGGTCGCGTTCTCACTAATAAGCATTAAATTTGAAAAATACAATAATCTTTGTTACTACATCACACACTAACTAATATATGTATGTGAAAGATAATTCAGTGTGAGTTTTAGCAAAGATAAGAGACACGTGAATGAGTTGGTCACAAGCGTAGGGATAAACACACACTTGTGAAATGAATTTTGAAAGGCAACTGAGAGGGTGTGATGATGAAGGATGGATGTGAGGCCTGAATATTTCTTAGAATGCTGAAACAAGTTAAGTGATACTGAAGTCATAATAATAAACAGGTGGTTAGGGTGGAACAGAAAAACATTTTGGCAACATATCAGCTTATCAAAATGGCCTTGTTCATTCAGCTGTTAGAGCACAAGGCTCTAAACAATGTGGTCGTGGGTCTGAGCTCCACGGTAGGCGTTTTTTCCATTATAGTTAAGGTGAAAAATGTCCAAGCCGATCAATCTTCCACGGTGGGCGTTTTTCCATTATCGATATTCACATTGGATGTGGTTTTAAAATGTGTAGTGGGTGGATGTCTTTGCAGAGGGTTTACACCTTATTTCTAGTATTTGTTTTAGCATAGTACCATTTAACAGAGCTCACCTTTTAGTTATCTAAATATTTAACTTTATAAATTATAAAAATTACATATTTTCGGTGCATGGTTAAAGTTTTGTGTGTTATTGTTAATAAAGCAAAATTAAAACATTTTTGTAAGGAATGATTTTCATTTTGCTTTATAAAAATCATTTCATTAAATCTTCTAAAATAAATAAATGTGGATTTATTTTGACTTTTTAAGAAATGATTTTTTAATGTAATTTTTATTTTTTATTAAATAAAATCTCTTTACAAAAATCAATTAACCATTTTATAGAGATTTGATTCACACTATTAAAAAAAAAAAAAAAAAGTTTAATTATTTCCATTAAACTAATATCTTTATCTATATTTTTAATATTTTATGGTATAATTTAATTATATATGTGCTCCTTCTTTTCATTAATAAGATTTTTTTATATTAATTTATATTAATATATATATATAGGTATATATATATATATATATATATATATATATATATATATAACATACATTCCAAGAAGAAAACATCTTAACATGACAATGGATGAATGACTTTAATGTTCATTCACCGCAACCTTGCCTAAAGCTAAAGGAAGTTCCCGAGGTTACCACCTTTACATAATTGCAATCATAAATCAGTAAATTGTAATTTTTTTTCCTTCAATTTTCAAAGCTTATATACATATAGTTTCTTCAAAAATATTATAACCCATAATATATAGATATATAAGATAATATATAACCTAATGTAGGTATATTTCCATTAAACTAATATCTTTATCTATAGTTTTAATATTTTATGATATAATTTGATTATATATGTGCTCCTTCTTTTTTTCATTAATAAGATATATATATATATATATATATATATATATATTCTTCAAAAATATTATAACCTATAATATATAGATATATAAGATAATATATAACCTAATGTAGGTTTTTTTATATATATATATATACTATTTCTATTTATATTTATATCTTAGGTAATAATTTGTAGATAAATAAGTTAACCTATATTATGTAGGTAATATATTAATTTATATTATATATTTATATACAATATAATATAGGTTATTTTATTTTGTAGGTTCTCCTTTCAAATATATTTATATATATTAATAAACTATCTTAATTAACTACTATGTTAATTATAATATTAATATTATTATATTATTACTATTAATATAATTAATATAATAGTAAATCACTATATTAATAATTATAACAATATTTTAAAATATATTAATATTACAATATTATCTATTTGCTTAGTTTATATAATATAATTTATAAATAATTAATATTAAATTAGAATATAATATATTTATTATATTAGTAGTATATTTAACTTCAACTATAATATGAAGATTTCACTATCAAATTCAAAATCAACTAGAATCAATCTAAGAATTATTTTTAATAATAAATCATTTGATTATTTAATGTTTAGCAAATATGTATTCTAAATAACAAACTCAACTTCAACTTTATTAGTCATAGTTATGTCTAGTACAAATAATTCATAAACTACTTCCTTCTCTCAATGAATGGGTTCATTATATAAATATTCAAATGTATTCAACTTTAATTTTTTTGAAAAAAAATATCACCAAACAATAAACATTTATTCCAATTTATTTTATTTCCAAATATTTAACATCAAACAAGATATTTACATTACATAACCAAAACATATAAAAAAACCAACGCTATTAATTAAACAAAACACAAAATACAAAAGTCAAAACTAAAATACAACAATTAAAAAAAAATTACATTTAATTTTATTCCAAACTTACATTTAATTTTATTCCAACTCTACAAATCTCTAATTAGAATACTACAGTTGCACTCGCTACTCACGTGGGTAATTTTTTATGTTTATATTGGGTGGATATTTTGTGAGAGGGTTTCTATAATAAATTCAGATGTTTTGTAAGAGGGTTTTATATAATAAGTTCTATTATTTCTTAATTAATTAGAAAATGAAGTTTAATATTAAAAAGAGTAGTAGAAAAGTCAAATTTTAAATATAAAAAAATTAAGTAATTAATGTAACATTAGTGAGGATACAATTATAATCAAAGTCAAATTTTAAACATAAAAAAACTAACTAATTAATGTAACATCAAATTATTCTCACTTTGATTCCTAGAGCACCCTCTACCCTCTTCTTCAAGAGTGTCATCTATAAGTTGCAAAGTAAAAATAGGATAATGGTTAGTTCTAGGTAAGGAAACTTATAAAACATGATCATAAGGGTTGAGAACTAGCCATTTACAACACTGTCTCTATTTTTCAAAGGTTAAGAGCTATGGAATTGGGATCCATGATCTCTTCTAGTAGGTTGACTATGGTTAGTTCTAGGTAAGGAAACTTATAAAAAATGATCATAAGGCTTGAGAACAACCACTTACAACATTATCTCTATTTTTCAAAGGTTAAGAGCTATGGAATTGGGATCCACAATCTCTTCTAGTAGGTTGGCTATGGTTAGTTCTAGGTAAGGAAACATAAAAAATGACCATAAGGGTTGAGAAATAGCCACTTACAACATTATCTCTACTTTTCAAAGGTAAAGAGTTATGGAATTGGGATCCATGATCTCTTCTAGTAGGTTGGATCTCTTGCCATTGTCTCTCATTTTCATCACTTAAGGCTCAAGTTTTCATATGATTCCCATTTTAGATTGTGATAAATGAGTTCCCTCCTTTCTTATTGATAGCATATTAATTATGAATTTTGACCTTTTAAAAATTATTCCTAGAATAGGAGTATATTTGATATTGAATATTTAATTGAAAAAATGAAAGCAACCTTGAAATCAATCCTAGATAAGTAATTTCTTAGTATTGATGGATTAGTTTTCCATTTTTTTTTCTCTTGGCTATGTCTACAAAATTTTAGATTCGACATAACACTAGTTGCAAATTAAGGGGGAACGTTTGCTTCAACTAGGTAAGTCAAAGGTACACATATTTCACATTTGAATTCATAATTTATAATTATAATATTCGTTTAGATTTATTTTTGGCATGTATTTCCCCTTGAGTACCATCACTTACTCCATTGTGTGATGAGAAATTAGATTCATGGGTGAATATGTATCCATGATCTACAAATGAATTTAATATAGTGGAAACATATTAGAATGATTTTCATGAACCAAATAATGATTAACTATAATTGTACATAAGTTGTACCACTTTGAGTATGAACTAGGTCAAACCAATAATAAAAATATCTATACTTGTAACTATTAATGATAATAACACATTTGCATATAATGCATATCTAACTAGTGTTTTGGTATTTTTAAATATAACAGGAAATAGTGAAAATGAAAGCAACCTTGAAATCAATCCTAGATAAGTAATTTCATAGTATTGAAGAATTAGTTTTCCAATTTTTTAATTTTCTTGGCCGTGTCTACAAAATTTTAGATTCGACCTAGCACTAGTTGTAAATTAAGGAGAAACCTTTACTTCAACTAGGTAAGTCAAAGGTACACATATTTCACATTTTACTTTTTTCATTCATAATTTATAATTACAATATTCATTTAGATTTATTTTTGGCATGTATTTTCATCTTGAGTGCCATCACTTGCTCCATTGTGTGATGAGCAATTAGATTCATGGGGGAATATGCATCCATCTACAAATGAATTTACTATAGTAGAAACATATTAGAATGATTTTAATGAGCCAAATAATGATTAACTACAATTGTACAAAATTTGTATCACTTCGAGTATGAAACATATTAAGTGAATGCACTACACAAATAAATCCCTAATCAAACTATAAATAGTTAAAAATAATATGAATTAAACCTAAATCATCAATGATGCTACTAATAATTAGAAAATTTGACCCTATTCATGTAGGGGCTCTAACCTCCACCATGAAAGTACATAACTTGCTAGCTATTATTTAGGTATTCCCTAGGTCGAATCATAGTATGTAGAAAAGGAAGTACTGTACAATCTAAGGAATATTTATAGTAATTCCTTGATTGATCTCTATTGTTGAGAATATCTAAATATTAAAAGAAACATGAAGGGGATGTATCTAAGAGAGAAGTGAAATTCCCTCAATGTATTAGTGTATTGATTCAAAAACCCTACTATAAATAGTTGTAGTAGGCAAAATAACTTATAGATCAAGTAATGTGATAGTAAAATGATCTTACGAGAATCTATGGGATATTATTTTTCTAGTTTTTCTTGTATAAAGTTCCTATAGTTAAAAATAGGGTGCTTTTAGTTGAAAAATTAAATATAAGGATCACACGGGATCAAAATAATAAATAGCTATTTCTAGGGCCTCTAGACCAATAAAAAGAGATTAGTTGGTGTCATTGCTCATTTTCAAAAAATGTAGCCAAAGAAAAATACCACATATTTTACCATAAAAGGGATGAAATGAGCACTAGCTTCTTCCTAAGAAGGCTTGCCAATAGTGTGAAAAAGGAGCTTCCAGAAAATGGTCTCAAGTAGTTCCAATATATGCTCTTCCAAATAATAATAAAATAATAATAGAGGGTCATAATCAAATGCTACATGGCCATTGCATTACTAAAATATAATAAAAAAAATTGGTTTTCATGAGGCGAATTTATTGATTCACTATATTATAGTTGTTGGGATAGGTGATATCTACCTTACAAATCCCTATGTCTATTGTATTGAATTATATGAACTTAGGTAGATAATCAATGTATTTACATCTTAGTACACAACCCTTTGTGATGGGGAAACAATATTAATTATTATGCTTCATTTATTCGAAATAATTATCACAAGAAGACATGAACTGAGGGAAAGGAAATGAAATGTTACTTTGAATACAAAAAGTCACACCTTGCAAATGGAGCCTATTGGAAGTTTGGAGAGATTGTTGGAAGAATGTCATTGATGATGCTGTTTCACAACATGAGCATGGAAGGTAAATAACGAGGTGTTGCAGTGTTGTCATTGATGTCAACATTGTAACTCATGTGAAGATTTTAGCTGCATACATTTTTGATCAATTCTAATAGGTTTTTGAGTTTTTGAGGAAGATTTTTGTGCAAGATGGTTTGATTCAGAAAAGTAAGTTATGTTGGAAATTGACTAAGTGCCAATTTGGCTAGTACAGGGTAATAGAGCTTCAGTTTTTGGGTTCGCATTGGTTCGCAAATAAAGGTTTCACTATGCGCTTCTAAAATTAGTTTGGTGGATGTTAGATGTATTTGATTCCAAGTTTTCATCATGTTTTGTCAAGTGGTTTGAAAGATATGAGTAACAAAAGCTAGTCTGGTAAATTACTAAGAAGTAGGAGCATGTGAAAAAGGAATACAAAAGTAAGAAGTAAAACTTCAAGGATTCCTCTATTAAGAAAGTCTCTAATGATAGTGACAACGATACTTTATTTATTTTATTAATATTTCTAGTGATGACTCTTGGCTTATTGATTTAGTTTTTTCCTACCATATGACTCCTGATAAAGACTAGTTCCATCTTTCTAAACGTATGATAGAGAAAAGTTATTCCTTGATGATAATTGTTTATATCAAATTGTTATTTGTAGGAAGGTATAATTGTGTTTCAATGATGGGAGAGTATCAAATCTTAATGACATTTTGCATGTTCTAGGACTTGTGAGAAATATTGTTTTTGTACCCAAGTCAAATGAGTATGTAGTGTATGCAACATTTGATAAGTAGGGATATAGGTTGGCTAAAGGAAACTTGGTGAAGGAAGAGACTCATGATTTAAAACTTTGTTTAAGATTAACGCTCCACATTTGTAATTCTACTAATGTGATTGGTACTTCTAAACAATTATGTATGTTGTACCACCAACGTTTAGACCGCATTAATTAAAAAGATATTTAAATTATTATTAATAATAAAATGTTTGGACCACATTAATTAAAAATATATTTAAATTATTATTAATAATAAAATGGTTGATAGATTTTTTTGTGCTTGATGAAAAATGACAATCACTGTGTATATTAATAACAATAAAAGATACAATTGAAAAAGTCTAGAACACCATGATAGAAAATATGGCTAGTTACATAAATAGCCAACATTAGCCATAGCTATTACAAAAATCTAAAGAGAAATTAAGAAATAAGGAGATGAGGACCTTCCTAAGAAATGCAGGGAATTGAATGTATATTTGTAGCCTTGATGAGGAGGTGATCCCCCAGCCCGAAATATAGACAGTCAAGGCAGATCATCGTATCTAGAGGAGAATAAAAAATTAAACTTGGATGCATGATGGAAAAAATTGATGCACAGGAAGAATTTGAGATCAAATATAGCTTCTCAAGTAAACCACTGATCATGGTAGAGCCAGAGCCGAGACAAAAGTTGTCCAAAACATCCTCCAAAGAAAGAAAGAAAAAATATTCAGGGCTGAACATGTGTGTTAGCCAGAAGGAAAACCATCATCTTATTGAGCAATATATCCATGCAATTGGACAAGAAAATAGATTCCATTTCGTAAAATAACATACCCGAATTCTGTAAAATCTAGTTTCTTCCGACTATTCTTTTGTTTGCCATCTCAGTGGACAGTAAAAACTTGACATAGTTTATCTCTGTCATATTCACGGTAGTCAGTACTCTTCCCAAAAGCACTTGGGGAGAGAGACATATTAGGGACCGACAATATAGAGTACACTGTTAGGAATTAAGGTTTACATAGTTATTAGGTTAGTTAGTTGGCTGGGAAGTTATTTCTGTATGGTAGTTTGTATAAGAAATTTGTGGTTTCATATGTAAATGAATTCAATGTAAAATCCTCCATATGATATTAGACCAGCGTGAGAAGGCGTGAAGTTGTGGAATGCCTTGGTGGAGGATAAGATTACTGGCATGAGGAAGAAGATTACCATTAATTTAGAGCATATGGCAATCTTTGTGGCTGTGCAAAATGGTTGAACATGCCACAATAGTGGCAGCACTTGGGGAATCCAAAAACCATTTATGGATAATTGGGTGTGTCTTGATCCATAATTTTGCATATGTGTATTTGTGGATAGTTGATAAGTCTTGATCCACGAATGGAGGAGTATTAATGTGGATAATAGAGTTAGTCTCAATTCACAGTTGGTTGGTGATTTTCTTGTGAATAATGGCGTGTGTCTTGATTAATAGGTAAACGTTGGACAATCAAAACATTTATCTAGACATGAGGAGTTTGGATTGATGCTGATACAGAGTTGGATAATCAGAACATTTACCTAGACATGAGGAGTTTGGGTTGATGCTCAAGACATTTGCCTAGACAAAGGAGTTTGGGTTGATGTTGATGTAGGGTTGGCTAATCAGATCATTTTCCTTGACCAAGAAGTTTAGGTTGATGCTGATACAATATTGTGGTTTTCTTTTTTATGTGTAAACCTTAAGGGGGGCTTAGCAATTTAAGGTTTACTTTTATATTCCATTGTTTTGTTTTTCTATTATGTAAACTTTAAGGGGGTTAGGAATTTAAGGGGTTAACTGGCATTTAATAATTAGTTATTATGTTAGTTAGTTGGTTGGGAAGTTATTCCCGTATGGTAGTTTGTAGGAGAAACTTGTGGCTTAATATGCAAATGAATTCAATGTAAAATCATCCCTGATGAAATCAAAATACTATTTTAATTTTGTGTTATTTTTGTGCAATAATGATGCGATATTTAATTATAATTTTCTCACCATTCTAACATACACAACACAAACATCAATGGAGCAAACATCTAGAGTAAATTGAGACTCCATAGTTCCAATTGAGGCATAAATATACTAGCAAGGGAAGAATTGTATAATATGAAAGCTGGAATTCAAGTTGGCCCAAAACCAACATAGGTGGAATGAAATGACTTGAAACACATGCTTTCAATAAAGAAAGAAAACACCAGAGATTGGGAAGGGAAGTAGCACACAAGTCTATAATGAAGAGATACTAGATGGGAGGAATTGTATAAAAAACTATACAAAAAACAAAAGAAACACAATTAGCAAAGAAGTTAGGATTAAATAAAACATGCACAACGAGAGAATTTGGATTCCATTACATGCTACGAGGAACTTTTGAAAAAATCCATCTTGAATGAAGTCGTCCATAGTGGCATGAGACAACTAGGCTTCCAAATTTCAACTTTATTCCCCAATTTGAAATATCAGTACCACTATAGCAAAGGAGGTGCCAAGGTCACTTGTCTACACATATCAAAAAAAGAGTATTGCCACAAAACAAGATAGCTCCCCCAAAAATCAGAAACATTAGTGAATGTTGAATAACAAAGAGCTGATGTGTCAGTGAATTTTTATTCTAGATTTTATTTTTAGGAAACTCAAGATCTGTATTGATACCATTCCTTCCCCGTTCATTGAAATTTGCATTCTAGACTTCAATCCTTTTTAATTTTTTAATTTTTGGAAGTTCTAGATCTACAATATTTGGCCTCATTCACTATGTCTCTCGAAGTCCTTCTCTACTTATCTCTATCTCGCCTCTCTCCATCCCTACCTATCGCCCCTCCCTCATTCCCTCTCTACTTCAATATATTTCCCCTCTCCCTCTCTTTGCCTATCTCTCCATCCCTCACTCCCTACAACTCTTTCTCTCTCTCTCCAACCCTCTCCTACTTCTTTCTATGTCACCTCTCTTTGTCCCACCCTCCCTCCTTCCCTCTCTCTCTACCTCTCTCCCTCTCTACTCTCTCTTGAGGTGCAAAAAGGTAAGTAGAGAGACATGGAGAGGTATGGAAGGAGGAACAAAGGGACCATGGAGGTAGGGAGAGAGAGAGGTAAAATAGAGAGAATTAGAGAGGGAATGAGGGAGGAGTAGAGAGGGAAGGAGGGAGGGAATGAGGGAGGGAGAGAGAGTGAGAGAGATGGTGAGATAAGAAGATAGAGATAAAGAGAGGGAAATAGGGATAAAGGGAGGGAGTGAGAGGTATGTAGAGAGAGATAGCAAGAGAGAAAGATGATAAGAGCTTGTTGATTACATAATTTTACTTGTTAATTATTGAAATTTGACTAAGTCTCAAAAATTATAAGATCTTCCACAACTTATAATCTACATTATAACTCTTATAGATTCAAAACCATTCTCAAACATCCTTAAACTATATACTTGAAATATAACTTAAATTATAAAAAAGTAAATATCCATGTATAAATGTCACTTAAATGTTTATTTCATGTATATAGTCTAATGGGAAGAGAAAGATAAAGAAAGTTAAATGACTTCATAGAAATGCAAGTGAGTTTTCATTTTTGTGATGCATTTGTCTTCAAAATAATGCAAAGGATGTTATAATGCACTTGCTTTTTTTTGCCTTGCCAATTTCCATCCCTTAGGGTTGGATTTTCCTTGGTCTTCCAATCCAAAGAATTGGATTGACATTTATATGTTCAATGATGTGTTTTTACAAAAAGTAATAAAATTGACACAATTTTGAGTGTTCTCCCCCTCAGTTTTTAATGTTTTTCAATGTAAAGTGAAAAAATGACTTAGTAATGTTGTACTCTTTGTTAGATTTCTAACCAAGTATTTTTTCATGTTTCAAATATTTTAAAGTTTTGATCTTTAATTTCTTTTGCTATTGTCTCCATTTTTTTTCAAAAACCTACATATGGTATTTTTGGTCTCATTTTTTTCCCATTTATCAAAATTTGAAACAAATTACATATTTACAAACTAGACTCTATTCTTTACACATTCATTTTTTTAAAATTTTGATTAGTTTCCAGGAAATTTAGGCAGGAGCATACTCAATTTTATGTTTTTAAGGATGTGTCCATTTTGAAAATTTGTCAAAAATCATATATTAATTAAAAATTAGTAGAAAAATCAAGCATAAACTACATCGTGTTAGCTAATTTCTCTCTAAAGCAATTTTTAAAATACTATAAAAAGTTAAACATTTTAGGGGGAACACACTAGATGCTATGTTATGTTTATTTGACAGAAATAGGAGCACTTTGTGTGCTCCCCCTTTTTGAACCCCTTAATCTCCACCATTTTAAAAAAAGTAGTTTAGAAAGTAGATTCAGAGTACTACGACTCTTGTTCTTGTTGGGTCTTGAAATTTTGAGCATAATTATCTTCAATTTCTCATCCAAGATCAATCTTTCTTGATTTCAAAATAAAAAGTGGCCACTTAAGACCCCTTTTTGGCCCCCCATCTTTGTGTACTTACCCTTAACTATCATAGTTTATATAAATTCACAATTGCATACAATCATTCGATAATATAATATATATCATCCTTAATGATTTAATAGTCACTTGGATAAATAATTTTTTTTGGATGATATCTTGAAAATATTAAAAATGTGAAACTTAGAACAAGGAAATGAGGAAAATTTGTGAACTCATTGCATGCCAACACTCTAACACATAATCAAGAGTACACTATGACACAATAAAAAACCATCCTATGAAACGAGGATCACATGTCAAATAACAAATCGTGACACCTCAACTAAAGAATAAAGAGTCCTTCATGGCTAACCAAGATGTCAACATCTTCAAATTATATGAAGATAACCATCTCCTATCAATAAAACCCAAGATGCCAATGTACTCTCACTGTAGATGAAATAGGATCTAAGAACTCCATCCATGACATTAAAAAATACTATAGAAAATTATCCACCATCATGTGAAGAATCAACATCATTGCCAAAATCTACCACTGAATAGTGATATCAAGCTCTCTATGGCATAATGACAACCATCCTCTAAATGAAGATACAACACTGGCAAACCATCACTGTCACAAGGTCCCATTGAATAGTGTAATCAATCTATCGATGAAATCATGATAAAACCTCCTCAATGAAGATCAACCAAAACCATGCTCCTAAAACTAAGAAGATACATCACCATAAACAAAATACAATTGATCCAACACCACCAACAATGCACCTCCATAAATAGTCATGTCATGTCAAAGTCCCAAAGGCACAAGAAACATCCATTACACCATGATCACCACTATGTGTACCAGAAACAAATTTCCACTATGTCACACATGTTTGCATCACATAGCCAACAAGCATAGGTCCCACATCATGAGTGTACCTGGTTATACCATCTCTCCACCTCAACATGACAAAAAAACTAACAAAAAGTGTAACTAAATCAAGCCACAAATCTAAATTTACATTAACAGTGAAGCATCTATGGGTACATTTGATTCATATAAGCAACTTGTAATTATAGACAACCTACAACACTACACAACTCGTAGACCCAACAATGTAACAAACAAATCCAATAATATACTAATAACCATGTCAAATGAGAGTAATCAGATATGTACATGTGAGTATACAGTGAATCAAACACCAAATCACCAAGATTTGAATAATCATATGCTCACAAAAGTACTAGAGTCAATAGGAACCCACAAACAACTCAAATGGAAATACTAGTTACAAATATATATACATTTATAATTTTATAATGTTTTAAATAAAAAACTTTTGTGTAGGAAATTTTATAATTTTTTCTTGCAGAATGAAATGGATGGCCATATGGCCATATGACAAGGGCTAGAGGGTAATTTTTTTTCATTATTTTTTCAATAACCAAAATAAGCCAAATTTTATGTCAATCTTCATCTTTTGGGCCTCCTGGATCCAATAGTGAGGTTTGTTTTGTCTCAAGGTGCCATCTAAAACACTTCCCCTACAAAACCCTCATGGTGAACACTAAGAAAAAACCTTTTCTCCAACAAATATTTAGAAAGGTCTAAATCTAAAAAAATAACCATAGATCTACAACCTCAAAACCCAAAATCTACAAAAACAAAATACACAAAACCCTCATACCTTGCAATGTCTTCATTCTTTCATGCAAAACCTTGGATTCAACTATGCACCAAATCTACTCCAACAAGGGTTATAGAAACCACAACCATGGATTTGATACCAGATGAAAGGAAATATGCATCCACCCAAGATAATTTCTACATAACACAAATAGATAAATCTATGCAAAAAAGTATTCATAATCCATATGTAAAATAATATACAACATACCATCAAAGATGACACAAGATATAATCTAGGAAAACCCTCAAGAGGGAAAAATCCATCCTTCAAAAGTATCCATCACTCATACATTATTCAAAAATAAAGATTACAATGCATCTTTAGAGTCTCCATGAATACCCTTGAAACACAAGCCATCTACAAGTACTTCATGTGAACAAGCATGTAACCACACATCCCATGCCATATTTGAAAAACCACAAATTTTAATAAGAGATGCTCTCAACTCCTTAGTCTAAATGACCAATAAGCCAACCTTAGACAACTATCCATGTGCTTTCTTTTTATAGACATAAACTCACACAAGACCACCAAGTGGTATTACATAAACCATGTGAATTTAATACCACAATCTTACACAACCACTAATCCCCATATTTACATTTTGGTACTAAGTTTTTCCAATATTAAATATTTCCCCAATGTGCAACCCCATATTAAATATTTATCACAATGTTACATACAACACATAAAGTGGCCTCATGAATACTAACCTCATATGATGCACACATATCTAGATCCTCTAGGTGCACCGAAAATAATTAAATTTTACATTATAACATTATGCAAGGTGGACAACACACCTTTCCCTAACACTAATTAAGGTGGGCTATTGATGAATTAAGTCTAACAAGGGTGTTGGAAATATATTGGTACATCCATATTTGAAATTCTATAGCCATCTCTTGCCTTGTGACTTTGCTTAGTAGTATTATCATATCACTAACCTCTTCATAAAATTCACTCTTGGAAATTTTCTCTAGAATCCAATTGGATGATGAATTTGATTCAATGAGACATTTTTTAATAAATTCTAAACAATTTCTCACATGGTCATTGTAATAATTTTTGGCAAAGTCCATGACAATCTTGAAATATACTTCTCTAATAATAAATAAAATATTTCTTTAATGTATTATGGTTGTATCAATAATACTTCATTTCCTTTTATGTTTCTAATCTCCTTAGTATCCATGATATTGAGAATATGTTGAATAACCAAAACATTATAGAAAGTTACTAGGAATCCTACAACTTGAACTAACCTACTTAATTTTAGAATCTATGTCATTTGACTAACCTCATTGCCTTGATTCATCCATATGTGCAACTCCTCTAACCCAATGTTTCGTAAGTATATTTTAACTTATACTCACATGACATGTCATTTTTTTGGATGTCAAAATGACACCCTTGAATTCATTCTTCATCTTAATATGTTATGATATATTATTTTAAGATAACCTAGAAAATTTAGTAGTAATGACACTAATTGCATTGGTATGCTAAATAATTAGTGGAACGTGGAAAGGTAATAGTTGTAGGAAAATTTGGAATAGGATTTAAATAGTGGTTTAGTGTTTATATATCTAATTGCATGTAGTGCATAAATGCATAACTATCTTGGCCTTTGAGGTTTCATAATTTTTTTTGCAACAACAACTCATAGTTCAATATTCAAAGGAATTTTTAATAGAGCTACTTAACCTTCTGATTCTAGTACAATTTGAGTGGAAATTATAATTTACATTGAATGTAAAGGGTCTAAAAGTCAATGGGTTAGGGTTTGGGTCAAAGATGACAATGTGTATTAGGCATAAACCTTATAATAGTAAGAAATGTAGCCTAGAGAAATTTACTTCAGAAATCAATTTTATGTTTCATCAATACACTTGTGCATATTCAAACATGTAGCATAAGACTCTTCATTAGACCACATAGATGCATAATTGATGAACCATGAACAAACAAGAATAAGCTAAACCAAAATGGGATAAAACTAAGAAAATAAAATATGATCTAGATTAATAAATTAAATAAATGATGATGAAAGAATAGATTTAAAAATAATGGTCCCCAAATAATAAAAAATAGGGGTGTGTTGGAGAGGCCATAACATGTAGTTCATGTTGTTGTATGTCTTTGTAGTTGTTGTCATAATCATCTTGTCTAAGTGTGTTAATTGTTTTAATTTTTTTTATAGAGAAGTTCCTTCCTAGATAGTAATGGTTTTTCTTGTTCATAAAACATTGTTCAAAAGCAATTCAAAATAAAATAAGTAAGGAGAAAAGAGAATTACAAAATTTTATTTTATATTAGTGATTTAGTTTTACTTTCCTACAATCTCAATTTAACATAAGCATTAAAATTTATAAATTAATCTTTTTTTCAATAATTTTGATTTGGAATAAGTATTTACATTCCAAGATTAACTTCATTTCAACAATTTTGATTCATATGCATGCACAACTTCATTTCTTTGGGTATAAACACTCCTAATTTAGGTTTCTTTGGGTATAAACCCTCCTAATTTAGTTTTCCAACTCTTATTGCAAATAGCCTTAGGACTTTGCCCTAGCTTGACAAGATAAATCATCTATTAAAATGTATATTTAAATGACATGTAATCAATTAGTAGTTATGATTCTATTGCAATGTCTAATGCCCACTTCTCAAGGATGTAAACTACCATTTCAATTAGGACAATTTTTTCTTATAAGAAAAAAACTACATTAAATGATTCACATAATAATAATAATAATAATATTATTTTATAGTCCATTTCTAGAAAGTTTTGGCAACACTAGCTCGATATCACTAACCATTCACAAAATAACACACATGCACCACACACAACTCACATTAGGACACCAAAATAAAATTGCGTTTCATTATCATCCATTGTAATTTTATGGCTACATCAATCTAGAAATCTCATGTAATATAAATTGCCTAAGATCAATTCTATCTATTTATCTCTTTACAATAAATAAATAAATATATATATATATATATTTACAATAAATAAATAAATATATATATATATATACTTTGGTTTTCCTTTTAACCCTAAACCATGCGCTTCCTTGTCATCCATGGAATAGGTTTTCCAGCGGCAGCCATGGAAGCTATAGAGAAATGGCGCGGGTAGAGTTAATAGTTACAGATAATGGTCAATGGAAAATAAGCTCAAATTTTACTGAGTTTTTCTTTTTTTTCTTTTTTCACAGATCTACAAAAGCTTAGGCAAGGAGTTGTTCATCTAAAACCTAATCATCAAATCTCAAGCAGGGAAAATGGATGCTGCTCCGCCACTGGCTTTCTTTCTTTCTTTTCTTGTTCAGGAAATGAATCCATTTGTTTATTTTATTATTTGTTTTTCTGCTGGCCGGGGCGTAAAAAATCTAAACGACATACCTCCAAAATTGCGTCCAGCGAAGGGGTTTCCTGTTTGAGACAACGTATAGTACTAAGACTTTGCATATCACTGTATTCTCAGAGAACTCTGTTGAATCCACCTGGTGTTCGGAGGAGTTGTGTTCTCTTTTCTCATTAGAAAAGAGGAAAAGGGAAAAAATGTAAAAGATGAGAAAGACGGTTACAGTTGGCCTAAAAAATAGGCCATCAATAAATTTGGTGTTTCAAGAAGATAGAATAATTGGAAGAGATGAAAAAAATGGTAGCTTCCTCCTAAGATACTACAATACAATCACTTATATTTGAATGGATTATGGATGTAGGAGAATCTCACCACATGGTTCATGATGGATCATTATTCGACAATCTTCATCAAAGTATTACAATTTATTTTTGGTTAATTTTATTTTTGTCACTGTTAAGAGTGAAGGGTGTGTTGAGATGGAGAATGGTGTCTTCAACAATTTTTTCCATGTGTAAGACTTGTAAGACTTGTTTACGATTAAACTTTGATCACGTAAAGAAAAAACTCATTTTTATACCTATAAATATGGTTATCATAATTATCAGAGACTAGTTAGCTATTCTAACCACCAACAAGATTAATCACCAAACAAGGTTGTACAAATTTGATAACATTGTGCTTAATAAATCTTCACACATAATGATTGCACATGAAAATTGCTTGAATAAAATTTGGCATGAGTGTTTTGGTCATCTCAACTATCACTCATTGCAAGAATTTAGTAGGACCATAACATGATAATTAGTTTATTGAATGTTTCTTTCATATATGGTATTTGTTTAGGTTGTGTACTTGGAAAATGACACATGGATCCATTTACTAGAGGCAATGAAAAGTGACAATTTATAGTGGTTCATATTTATTTTATGTCCTTCCCAAATGTTTCCTTTTAGAAACATAAATATGTGTTGATTATTTCTATGATGGGACTTGGCTATATTTTCTAAAACACAAAAGTAAAGTTTTTGGTCACTTCCAATTTTTCAAATCCTTTGTTGAGAACCTATAAGAGATGAATATTTAGTGACTTCGAAAAGACAATGGAGGAAAGTTTGTTAATAATTAGATATCCTTCTATAATAGGAAGACATTCAACTTCAATATGCTTTATCCATTACCCCTCAACAAAATGTAGTTAACCATAAAATTTGCACACTTAAGTAAATGGAAAATTACATGGTACATTATGACGACTTGCCTCAAATTTTAGGTTGAGGCAATTAAATAATAAATTACATTTAAAATCACACTCCCCACTTACTAGTGCAAAATAAAACTCTTGAAGAAAAAAATTGTCTAGTGTTAAGATAGATGGTTTAAATTTCTAGATTTTGGATGTAAAGCTTGAACACATATCCTAGACAATACACAAAAAATAAATATAAAGGATGGGTCAATCTCAAGTAAATTTGTTAGTTACTATGAAAATGTGAAGGCACACCCTCTTCTTCTTATGGGCACCATAATATTAATTCATAGGTGGGATGTATTGTTGATGGATAATTCCAAGCTTATGACCCAACATAAAATCCTCCATTGGTTTATGCCAATCTAGATAGAATTCAAATATTTTTGTGAAGAATAGGGTAGTTTAGATAACTCTTATTTTGAGAGTTTCTATAGTTCACATGATGAGCCATAAGGGGGATGATGTTAGTACTAGAAAAAAATCAGAATGACTTTGGACAACCAAATCAACCTCTACCTACATGGGTTCACATAGTATGCATCAAGGTTGGTGCATTTGCAGGTGATACAAAATATTCTAAGTAGGACGAGATCACAACATCAATATATGGTGTTGTACACTTATCATACTTGACAATGACATAAGATCCTAAGACTTTTCAAGATTATACACATATTCAATGGCATGTAGATATGGTATAATAAATTCTTTAATTATAGAAAAACATCACATGGGACTTGTTTCCACTTTAAAATGAAGAAAAATGGTGAGGTGCAAGTGGGTGTACAAAATTAAAAACATAACAAATGAGCCGCTTGATAGGTACAAAGCCCAAATTGTACCAAATTTTTTTTCATAGTTTGAAGGTGTTGATTTTCATAATTTTTTGTTCAATAAGTAAGATGAATTACATCAATCTTGTACTTTCCTTGGCTACAAAATAAGGATGGGAAATCCATCAAATCAACATCAAAATTTCCTTTCGACATGTAGACCTGTAGGAAGAAATTTGCATGTCACAACCTCCAAAATCTATTAATAGTGAAAACTCTAGCTATGCGTGTAGATTGAAAAAGTACTTGTATGGCTTGAAATAGGCTTATCAATCTTGGTATAAAATATTGACATGTGTCTTGTCAATTCTAGTTTTACATGGAGTTCATACGATCCTATAGTCTACACTTAGAAAGTAGATGGGAAAATCCTAAATTTGGTTCTCTATTTTGATGATGCAATCATCATAGAAGCTTCCACCAAGAAAATTCATGATCTAAAAGCAAAGTTAATGAATTATTGTGAGATTTCTAACTTGGTTAACTGTTACATTTTTCCTTGGTTTATAAATTTCATAGTTCATGAAAGGAATTTTCATTCATCAATCCAAATATGCTCAATGCACATTCTACGATTCTTCAACATGGAAGGTCTTGCAAGTTTTCTCCAACTTCTTATCAGTTTAGAGTCAATATTCCCACCAAGTGTTATATTCTCTTTTAGTTGATGACAAAATCCACATAAAATTGGTGGGAAATATTTTATAACTTATGCACATCTTGATATCCCTTTTTTTTGTGATTTTAGTATCACAATTACTTTAGGACCCCCATGAGAGCCATTAGTTGAATGTAAAATGCATTCTACATTATCTCCATGATACTACAAATTATGGGATTGAGTACAAGTCAAGTAGAAATGCCTTGATACACCTATAGGGAAAATAATAAAATAATATTGCTCCTTCTAGTGATAAAACCGTAGTTGTACACTTTTCTAGTACTTATTTGGTAGAAGGTCTAAATGATTGTAGGTCATCAAAATGATACATCTACCATCTTAGGGTAGGTTCCGTCACTTGGTCTTATAAGAAACAAAATACTATTGATTTATATACTATAGATGTTGAGTATGGTAGAATTGTTTCTACTAGCCCTAAATTAGTATGGATTTAGTACATGCTTTCAATTGGGTGATCCCACAATACTGGTTTACAATTTTTGGCCAAATTGGACATTGATTTTTTTTTTTTTTAACTAAATCTTCACTTTTGGGCACTTATAGCGGTTAAACCGTGATTTGTGAAATTTTGTTTGTAGATTCTAAATATATTTTTTCATAATTTTGGAATCATATTGCACTTCTTTTTTCCATCTCCTTCAAAACTAGTTTTTTCAATAAACACCATTTTTAAGGAGTGACTCACATTACAACATAACTTTTTTCCATGAAGGATAAAATTCTATTTTTTTTGAATTTAGATTTGTAACTATGATATCTAGTGCTTCCAATTGGTTTTGTAGTGTTTTATTGAATATTTTTTCCTTAATAAAGTTTTGAAGTCAAACCAATTACAATTCAGCATAGGTAGACGATTATACAACATAACTTTTTTGTATGTATCAAAATTCATTTTTATTTGGATCAAAGACTTCAATATTTGGTGCACTCATATTTTCAAAAAAATTCAATAATGCTATTTTTCCACATGTGTAGAACAAAGAGCTTGATTTTTGGTGAAAAACCTATATTTAATAAAACTAAAAAAATAAATACATAATAAAACCAAAACATATTAAAATTATATTGTTGGATAGCTCGTTCCAAGAAATATTATCATCCAATTGGGTTTGTGAAGTCTCCTCCATTTTCATCCTCAACTTGAGCTTCGGAGGGAAAATTTCTAGAGTTTTTGGTGCCGAGGGTGAGAAGGTGGGAAAAGGGGTTTGCTCGAACTAAGCGAGTTCAAGCGAAACCCTTTTCATAAAAGGTTTTCTTTCAAATTTTTTTTCTCCCGAGAATGGTGGGACCATGCATTTAATGGGTTTGCTTGAACTAAGGTTCTAGCGAACCCCCTTTGGGTTCGCTCAAACCAAAAGTTCGTTCGAACCCCCAAAAACCAATTTTTTTTGCATGGGGTCATTTTTCGCAACTTTTCCTTCCTCACTGGAATTGTAAACCACTCTTTTGGGTTTACCCAATTTAAATTTTCATAAACCCAACCTATAATTATTTGGTATGATAATCAAAGTACTACACACATCTCTTCCAACCTAATGGAGCACCAACACATTAAAAATATTGAGATTCAAATGCATTATATTTGGAAATTCATCCATGATAAGGTCATTGATCTTAAGTTTTATTGTACAAATTCAAATAGGTTGTAGACCTCTTCACAAAACCCTTTCTTGAGGGGTCAAGTTTATTTAGCTCAAGTAAGTTAGGGGAGAAGGAAGTTATTGTCCAGGGGGATTAGTTCACCGATTCCTCTATCCTTACCTTTATTGAAGCACATCTTAAGAAGGGATGTTAGTGCATTTAATATTCATGAATTTAAATTTATGCACTTGTATATTTATTATAGTATAATCTATAATTTATTAATTAATGCTCACTTATTCATATACTATTTGTAGAAAAATGTATCAATCAAGTTATTGACTTGATTGAATTACACTATTAATAATAAGTTCTATCTTAATTAGATGTTTTTTATTAGTTAACTACTCATAATGGTTTGTGTTCTACTAGTTAACTATCTCTTAAGTTGATACACACACACACATGTATACAAGTACTCTCCAAATCTTATCCCCAAACTCTACCTTATCTATATAAGAGCATAGAGAGCTAGTGGTTGAGGTATCATTGTGGAAGAAATTTATTGTAAGACAAAATGATTTACTAAAAAATAGTTGTAATGCTATCCATGTTCTAAATTTTTTTTATGTTATTCATTTAACTTTCATTGCTTGATTGTATTGCATTTATGTATGTGGGTTAATGTCTTCTAGAGTTATAGCAATTATAGGGAACAATAAACATAGTAACTTTGAAAGCTAGAGTTTAATAAAAGATGTTTTTTAAGTCAACTCAAAATGACATTAGGAAGATTACACTACTTTAGCCCACACATGCTTAGATATGTATGCTTGCTAAAGTGGGGGAAAAATGTTATGGCTTAAAATTGCACCCTTATGCAATTTCTCATAACACCACCCTTACTTTAGCCTTATAAGTTGATAATGCAAAATTTCACTGTCTTAAGCCTTCATTCCTATCGATGCTAGGTTGTTGTTTTTGTCAGTGGGAATATTTTTGTCTAGGATGCTTCTGTGCTGTGTGAATGTCCTAACAGGATTCCTGATTCATGGGTTGTTGGGATGTTATGCTATCGCTTGCTCTCGAAGTGTAACACCTCTACAGTCGTAGGCGCGCTTGGGAATGACTCTTTGGCATGCAATGACCATTTTCTTCATTATGAACTCCTCATTCTCATCAATTATGGTCATTTAGTCTCATTCTTTCTCATTCTCTCACTTCATAGCTCTTCATTCTCTCCATTCTTTCTCTCCACACCATTGTTCTTGCAAGTCTCAAGCTCTACACTATGATCTTGCATGATCTTCTAACATCCATGAAGCTCTTGCTCTTACTGTCGACTTCTTCAAGCTTGTAGTAGGGAGGGTAACTTTGCCATTTCATTGCATTATCTATCTTATAGTGAGCGTATTGTTGTCTTTGTATTATCTATGTCTCATCTTATCACTTTATTTATATTTCTATATTTATGGTCTATCTAGTTGTTCGTGGAGGTGGAAACACCAAAGTGGGTGTTCAACTAAGGCTAGCCCCAAAAAATAGCCCCAACATTTTATTGTTTTCGTGTGTGTAGGTTTTTTGTCTGTGAGAGGCTTGTGGTAGGCTAGACCTACCGTGAGTTGGATATATTTTCCCCTTACTCATCATTTTGTTCATAGTTAGTTTGTTTACCATTTAAAGTATACTTCTTGTTGTACTTCTCTACTTTTCATGTATTTTTAGTATTTTGTTCATTTATATATTAAAATTGTTAGATTTCAACATTCAGGTTGTTAGTAGGTCCCAAGTGTTTCTGGTTATAGATTTTTCTCTTTGTCCATATGAGATGCCAATGTGCTATAGAGATGCCAACGTTCCTTGTTGTTGTCCTAAGTCCGCACTCTTATCCTCTAGCCGAGAGTTTGCCAGTCTGTTTATTGAGACCTCTGAGGTCTGTTCAGCTGATTTCTGAAGTGCATCCAAAAAACCCAAAAACATAGTTTAATCTTTCCTTTGTTTGTCACCTTGTCATTTGAGCTTTGTCATTGAGGTAGTTCTTAGGGCTATTCGTCCCTTGTAGACTCTTACCTATCTTAGAGACTTGGGAGTGGAAAATCCCCTCTCTTACAATGTCCTTTGCCAGAACCACTTTAATACTCTTTAAAATATTATTCCCCTTTTCTTCTATACTTGAGAGATCCAAATCTATGTTGTTTATGCTAAATAAGTAAAAATAATAATGTTAGTTATTAGTTCAAAATAAGTTTATTTTTGTTATTATGAGATGAATATATAGTTCATTTAAATATTGTAGTTAAAATTTATATATATGTGACTTATTTATTTAGATTAGTAAAAGCAGTTAAAAGTATTATTAGATGGTTGATATAAACAAATATATAAATAGTCTTGATTTTCAAATAGTATTTTTATTTTTATTTTTTCGTTATTTCATGAACATAAATAGGCAGCTTGGGAGGTTTTAGAGACACAAGACATGGAGGTGGTGGTTGATAGATATAAAGACATTTTAGCTATGTTGAGACATCCCATCATGATCCCACATCCATTTGTTGAACATAATAGTATTAGTCAAGCAATTCCTTCTAGGCTTGGCTATTAGAAACAACTAATAGCTCATCCTCTAGGACAATGTTAAGTCTTTCCATATATCTAGTTTGTCTATATAATTTTTTTAATCCCTTGTGAAGATCTTAAAAATGTTAAACCCTTGTAGATCTTAAAGTTTTGTTTTGATTTGACATAAAAATATTCTCTTGATTGTGAAGCTTTCTTTATATATAAAATGAACATAATAGTTTTAGTCAAGCAATTCCTTCTAGGCTTGACTATTAACAACTTGTAATAGCTCATCTTGTAGGATAATGATAAGTCTTTTGATATATCTAGTTTATCTATATAATTTTTTTTAATCCCTTATATAGATCTTAAAAATGTTAAACACTTGTAAATCTTAAAGTTTTGTTTTGATTTGACATAAAAACATTGTCTTGATTGTAAAATTTTCTTTATATAACTTTTTATACATAAATGAAACAAATAAGACCTTATCTCATTTTTAAAAATAAAAAAACATACCATTTGATACCAAAAATCAATAAAACAATGAAAGATAAATAAATTAAATAATCACACAAAAAAAAAAAAAATGTACCTAAAAATAAATGAAACATAAGACAATAAAAATAAAACTTAGTATTTTTAAAATGATAATGAAACAGACATTTTATGCAAAGATCAATAAAGTGTGAAAATAAAATAAATAAAGAGTAATCCACAAAATAAATAAATTTGTATCTAAAATAAATGAAACAGTGAGATCATAAAATGGGAACTAATTTTTTCACTAAATGATACTAAAGCAATTAGATGTAAAAGGGGCACAAAGGTAAACATTATGGAAAGTATCATCTTTTGTATTTTTGTGTGGCTGCTGGGATTCAGCCCAGGTCTCCACAGCCACAACGTGGAATTCTCACCACTAAGCTACAGCCACAACTGCGTCCTGTTTTCCAGTGCCATATATGCTCTCCTCCAATTTTCAGGCCACAACACCAGCAGAGGAAACTGGTACAGACAAACATTTCATAGAAGTATGGCACCAGTTATTTGAGCCCCCTTTGGAACGCCGTTTTTGGCAGCGCTAAGAGCTTAAGTAAGGTGGGTAACCTGTTCAAGTATTACAGGCGTTCATGGGGATTTCAGTTAGATTTTTAATGGCGGTTTGGCTGTGAGCATTTTAAAGTCTTCTAACATGTTTTCTGTGTCATTAATATTAATGATATTTTATTTGTTCTGCTT
>VDFB02163827.1:0-36585 GCA_007258455.2 Sequoia sempervirens
AATGAATAAGCAATCAACCATAAACAATTAACACATCAGAGAGACAGAGAACACAAAGATTTTTTACGTGGAAACCCTATTAGGGGAAAAACCAAGGTGGATGTTAGTCCACAAGATTATACCCTGTTAAAAGTATAATGAGAAATAATAGGGGAAATGCACATGCATTCAGGAACACTTCCTAGAGCTCACTACTCAAGTACAAAAGGGGATCACTACCCAACAATACATAATAGGATTAAAATCTAGAGGGTATGAATTGAGAAAATAGCGTCTGCATAAGCCTGATTATAGTTCCAATTAAGCTCAAAAAATGTTCTTCACACTTCGCTTAATCTTCTTCACACTCTACTTTGCAATCAAATGATATTTGCACATTCACACATAGGAGCACTCTCAGCATACAAAGAACCTTTTTCACACACTACACCAATGAAAAAATCACACTTATATATCTGCCACATGATATTTCATCATAGCTTAGTCAACCAGGAAAATAAAATATATTTGCAATGTTGGCTCAAATTTACAAATAACTTTTTAATGAGAATCTACCAAGGTCACCCAAAACATAGTGGAGACCCAAATTAACATGTCCAACACAAAAATACTTTAATTAATTTCACCACGAAGATCCACAACGTGCTACCACCAACATGTCGGCTAGGAAGATGAAAAACTGAACATGCTCAAGAAAAAATCTTCAACCACGAGCTCTTTGATTAATGTGGATGTACCACAAAGATAGAGAATGATATAGAGACATCCAAGAGCACCAAGAAATAGCATAGAAACATCAGAAAAAATTGAGATTAACATAATCACAAATCTTCATTTAGGAACACTAACAGAGACCACAAAAACACTATTAGACCATAATATAATCAATACTTCATGCAGACCTCTGAAACTTTTGGTAGATGATCTAGATACACTCAAGAATAAACCCTTTAATCCACACTAGCTAATCTTCAATGTGAAGAACAAGATGCCTTCATGACTTGCATAGTTCCACTAGGAACCTTGAATACTTTCTTTTACAATTTTCTCAATATCCTCAACATATAAAGTCATTGATACAACAAATGATAATAGTGTTGACATAAATGACAACCACATATGAGAAACACATCCACAACATCCAAAAATCTCCCCCTTTGGCATTGATGGAAACACATGATGTGAAAAATACCATCAACCCAACACACTGACTCTTCTTCTTAATTGCTCTTCTTCCCACAAGAATCTTCTCCTTAGAAATATTTTTCACAATGCACTTCTCCCCCTTTGACATCAATTGCAAAGGTAACCATGACCTTTCCAAATACACGCTCTAAACCACATATTTGCACTTCTAACTACTCCCCGTGAGTAGCAACCACAAAAACATCAATCTAGATCAGAATATAGCAATGTAGCTCACGTATTGATGCAAGTAAATGCATCTTTCAGTTCTTATCAAGAGGGCTGATTACCCCTAGCATTCCTCTAAGATACTCAAAATTATCCTTCAGCAATGGCTTAGTAAATATATCTGTAATTTGTTCTTTGGTAGGCACATATTCCATTTTGACTTCTTTCCCATTCACTTTCTCCCTCAAGAAATGGAACTTGATTGATATATTTTTAGTCTTAGAATGCAGCACCAGATTCTTTGAAATATTTACTCCACTTGAATTGTCACAGTATATGGCAATAGGCTCTTCATATACCACCCTGATATCTTTCAACATTTGTTTCATCCATATCACTTGAGTACAGTTATTTGCAGCAACAATGTATTTTGTTTCAATAGTAGATAGAGAAATGGAATTCTTCTTTTTGCTCAACCAGGACACCAACTTCTTCCCTAGGAAGAAAGCACCACCACTAGTACTTTTCCTATCATCTACATCTCTAGCCCAATCCACATCAGTATATGCACTCAAAGTGATATCATCATCCTTTGGATACCAAAGTCCAAAGTCAACTGTTCCTTTCAGATATCTGAAGATTCTCTTAACAATAGTCACATTAGACTCTTTTTGGATCACTCTAAAATATAGCAACCATACATACCACATTCATAATGTTTGGTCTGGTCTGGGTTAAATAGAGCAATCCACTGATCATTGATTTGCATCTAGTTTGATTTTCCTTAGGAGAATCATCATGTTGTGTCAACTTGCATCCAGTCACCATAGGAGTACCAATAGGTTTTGAGTCATCCATTCCAAACTTCTTCAACAGTTCTCTCACATATTTGGAATGAGATATGAAGATCCCCTTATCTAACTGAGTAACTTGCAATCCTAGAAAGAACTTCATCTCTCCAATCATACTCATCTCAAATTCATCCTTCATCTCATCAATAAACTTCATACATAGATTGTCATCTCCTCCAAAAATGATGTCATCAACAAAAAATTCTATAATTAATTCTTTATCATGATCCAATTTGAAATATAATTTTCTATTAGCAGTACCTTTAGTGAATCCAAGCTTCAATAAATATTTTTCCAATCTAGCATACTAGGCTCCGGGGGCTTGCTTGAGTCCATATAGAGCTTTCTCTAATCAACAAACCATATCTTCCTTATCAGTTAGCTAAAATCCATCTGGTTTTTCAATGTATACTTCTTCTAGTTCTCCATTTAGAAATGTTGACTTTACATCCATCTGAAAGACTTTGTAGTCCTTGTATGCAACATAAGCAAGAAATAACCTTATAGCCTCAATTCTGGCAATAGGGGAAAAAGTTTTTTCAAAATCAATACCTTCCATTTGGGAATACCCTTTACATACCAGTCTTGCTTTATTTTGGACCACTTCACCTTGTTCATTCAGCTTGTTCCTAAACACCCATTTAGTATCAACTACATTTTTGTCTTTAGGCCTAGGAACCACTATCCATGTGTCATTCTTTTCAATCTGTGTCAGCTCTTCCTTCATAGCTTCCAATGAGTGTTCATCTTGAGAAGCTTTAGTGACATTTTTAGGTTCAATCTTGGAAATCAAACAATATTCTTTTGCAATCTTTATTCTATTTTGCACTCCTTTATTCTTGTCTCTTATGATTTGACTTTTAGAATGATTTAGCTTTACATACCTTGGAGTTTTGGGACATTCTTGAACTTTTGATTCTTCTGATCTTTTTTCTACACTTGTACTTGTCTATGTTTCCTGACTATCTTGATTTATCAGAACAAGTTGAGGTTGCTTTACCAAAGCATATGGAACAATCTAAAGTAGATTATGTCTAAGAATTCTTCCCTTTGATAGTATTGTGTTCATCAGAATCATAACCAAAATATCTAGATGATTTGAAAGAGTCCTCATAAACTCTGACATTTGCACTTTCAACCATCTTTCTCAGTCTTCTATTATAGCACCGATAGGCCTTGCTTTTAGTGGAGTAACCTAGGAAAATCCCTTCATTGCTTCTTGCATCAAATTTTCATATATCATCATCTCTCTTGATATAACACTTGCTTCCAAATATTTTGAAATATTTAACAGTAGGCTTGTAACCAAACCATAACTCAAAAGGGGTCTTACTAGAATTGCCATTAATATTTACCCAGTTCAAGGTATACACAGTAGTGCTTACCACTTCACTCCAGTACATCTGAGACACATTTCCTTCCATCATCATTGTTTTGGCAGCATCCAAAATTGTTTTATTCTTTCTCTTTGCAACTTCATTATGTTGAGGGTTTCGAGAGTATATAACAGTCTTTTAATTCCATGCTCTTCACAAAAAGAGTTGAACTCCCTAGAGGTGAACTCACCACCTTTGTCAAATCTCAGGCACTTTATTTTCAAACCTTTCTCATTTTCTGCCATAGCCTTAAAACTTTTGAACTTTTCCAATGCTTCACATTTTTCTCTTAAGAAAGAAACCCATATCATTCTAGAGTAATCATCAATAATCAACATAAAGTACCTTTCTCCATGAATACTTCTAACTCTAGAGGA
The DNA here is from genome assembly GCA_007258455.2 of Sequoia sempervirens. Lineage (NCBI taxonomy): Eukaryota > Viridiplantae > Streptophyta > Pinopsida > Cupressales > Cupressaceae > Sequoia > Sequoia sempervirens. Next base: position 3,958 of record VDFB02163827.1, read on the forward strand.
ACCACAAAGGTCAGCATGTAGTAGCTTCAACAAATTATTTGAATGAAACTGTTTTCTCTAGAAAGAGACTCTAATTTGTTTACCCATTTGACATTCCTTGTAGATTGTATTAGCAGGCTTCACTAACTTAGGTAGATCTCTTACTGCCTGAGTGGAACTTATCTTGATAATGTTGTCAAAATTTACATGACACAACCTCCTATGCCATAACCATCTTTCATCTACTTGAGGGTCAAACCACAATAGTGGTTTACAAATTTTATGAGGAAGGAAATTCCATTTTTTTTCCTTTCCCCAAACTTAATGGGTTCGATCGAACTCAATGGTTCGACTGAACCACATTATATGTTTGACCAAACATATATGTTTGGTCGAACCACTGGTTTGAACGAACCCCCAAACCCTAAACAAAAATAATAATATTTTAAGGGGTTTGGTCGAACCCCCTTAAATAAAACATAAAAAAAATGGAGACTAGATAGTGAGGATCATCAAAAAATTTCACATGCACGTGGCCGAAGAAAATGGAGACTAGATAGTGATGATCATCAAAAAATTCTACATGTTATTGAAGAGTGGGCTGAACCAAAATCTTTGACTTAGATTATATCCATGTTTTTCAAGTTCACTTGTAACCCTATACATGTTCAAATGAGAACTTATAGTAACTTGTACATAGTTGTAAATCATTTTGTGTAAATTACAATTATATGTACATATTTGTTCCATGGAAAATTCTTAAGTTCAAGAATCTTTGATATCATCATCTCTCACTTTTTTTGGTTGCATGTAAACCCATATATATGCTTTCAATCCTTATTTGAAATGTAGTGAATTTTTTTAAAATCATTTTGCCTAAATTACAATTATATGTACATATTTTTTCCATGGAAAATTCTTAAGTTCAAGAATCTTTGATAGCATCATCTCTCACTTTTTTTGGCTTCATGTAAACCCACATATATGCTTTCAATCCTTATTTGAAACATAGTGAAGTTTTTTAAAATCATTTTTCCTAAATTACAATTATATACAACTTATATTTGTTTCATGGAATTCTTAAGTTCAAGAATCTTATATACACTTATATACAACTTATATAATATGTTCCATCAAATTGTTCCATGGGAAACTATGTAAATTTTAAAATTAAGTATTATCTAATTATAAAATTATAAAATTATAAAATTATTATCTCTCTCAAGTCTCTCCCTCCCACCCCCTCTCCCTCTCTCCCCTCTACCCTAAACACTTAAACCCTACCCTTTATCTCTCTCCCACTCCCCACCTCTCTCTCTCTCAAGTCTCTCCCTCCTAACCCCTCTCCCTCTCCCCCCTCTACCATTAACCCTTAAACCTTAAACCCTTGTACACCCCCTACCCTTTATCTCTCTCCCACTCGCCCCACTCTATGTCTCAAGTCTCTCCCTCCTACCCCCTCTCCCCCTCTCCCCTCTACCCTTAACCCTTAAACCCTAAACCCTTCTACTGCCTACCCTCTATCTCTCTCCCACTCCCCCTCTCTCTCTTGAAATTCTCTCCCTCCTACCCACTCTCTCTCTCTCTCGAGATCCTCTACCCTTAACCCTTAAACCCTAGGACCCCCTACCCTTTATCTCTCTCCACTCCTCCCCTTCTCTCTCTCTCAAGTGTCTCCCTCCTACCCCTCTCCCTATCCCTCACCCTTAACCCCTAAACCCTAGGACCCCCTACCCTTTATCTCTCTCCCACTCCCCTTCTCTCTCTCTCAAGTGTCTCCCTCCTACACCCTCTCCCTCTCCCCTCTACCCTTAACCCTTAAACCTAAACCCTTCTACTCCCTACCCTCTATCTCTCTCTCCCTCCCCCTCTCTCTCTTGAAAGTCTCTCCCTCCTACCCACTCTCCTCTCGAGGCTCCTCTACCCTTAACCATTAGTGGGACCCTCTGCCTCTCTCCCACTCTCTTCTCTCTCTCAAGTCTCCCTCCCACCCCCTCTCCTCTCCCTCTGCCCTAAAGCCTTAAACCCTAAACCCTTATACCCCCTACCCTTTATCTCTCTCCAACTCCCCCCTTTCTCCCTCAGGTATCTCCCTCCTACCCCCACTCTCCCTTTCTCTCCCACTCCCTCCATATCTCTCTCTCAAGTCATAATTTAAAAATAATATAATTTCTATTTCTATTAATATTAAAAATTAATTTTTAATAGAGGGGGTTCGACCGAACACCTTTAGAATTTTCGACTGAACCCCATTCAAATCTACTTTTTAATTGTATGTTAAATGGGTTTAGTCGAATAGTTGTTCGGTCAAACCCTCATTCAACCGAGCATTATTTTTTTGTTCGACCGAAAAGTTGTTCGATCGAACCCACTTATTTTCACCCACATCCTCTCAGGCACCAAAATTGCTTAGAATTTTGCACTTTGAAGCTCAATTTGAGAATGAAAATGGAGGAGATCTCAAAAACCCAACTGGTATCAGGTTTCCCTCAAAACGAGCAATCCAACGAATATAATTTTAATATGTTTTGATTATATTATCTTTTTTTTTAAGATTTATTAAATATAGGTTTTTCACCAAAAACAAAACTCTATGTTCTGCACATGTGGAAAAATAGAAGATTATCAAAAACAAATTGAAAATAATATGAGTGCACCAGATATTGGAGTCCTTGATCCAACAAAATAAATAAATAAATTGATACATAAAGTAAAAGTTATGCGTTATACGATCACGTTATGTCTGAATTGTAGTTGATTTGACTTTGAGACTTGATTAAAGAAAAAATATTCAATAAAAAACTATCTAACCAAGTGGAAGCACTAGATATTAGAGTTACAAATCTAAATTCGAAAGAATTGAAATTTTATTTTTCAAGGAAAAAAATTTATGCGCTATATGGTGTGCATCACTTTTTAAAAATGTTGTTTTTGAAAAAAAAAATTTTCGTGGGAGATGGAAAAAGAATTGCAATCTGATTCCAAAATTTTGAAAAAAATATTTTTAGAATCTACAAAAAAAATGTGACAAGACTCTAGTTTGCATCATCTTCAAATTCCTCACGGTTTAACTGCTATAGGTGCTCGAATGTGAAAATTTAGTTAAAAACAAAAAATCAGTGTCTAGTTTGGCCAAAAATTGTAAACCACTATTTTGGGATCACCCTTGAGCAATTAAACAACTCCCACTAGTAGTAGTTAGGTGAAAGATATTACCTTTTTTCTATTTACTTGTAACAATCATATTCCTAGAACTTTCGTGTATCTTGCATCTTCCATTTTTGAACTGAAGGTCATAGCCCTTGTCCACCATCTGTCCAACACCCAACAAGTTTTGTTTCAAGCCTTCAACATAAAGAACATCATCAGTGTTATCCTTACCACCAAGACAAATAGATCCTCTACCATGAATCACACCATCATTGTTATCTCCAAATCTTACAACCCCACCGTCATACTTCTCTAGACTTACAAATTTGCTTTTATCACTGATCATATGATGTGAGCATCCACTATCAATGACCCACTCATCTTTTTCTTCAACTCAGGCTGCAAGAGCCTTATCATATTTAGTAGATTTGGTAGCCACAACATTATCTTCAATGGTAGCAATGAAAACCCATTCATCTCCATTTCCATTATCTTTATCAGACTCATCATCAATCACTGCTTCTTCAACAAAGTAACATCTCTTTTGGAATCTAGACTTTTTAGGCTTAGATCTAGGAACTCTTTCAGGACACCTTGATGCAAAATTGCCTATTTTACTTCAAGAGAAACATTTAATAGGTAATACATATTCATACTTACCTGTTCCTCTACCTTCTTGTTTTGCAATCAATGCTTCCAATTCTTCTACTTCTCTTTCCTTATCTTCAAGTTGTTTCAGTTCTTCATCATACTTGGATATCTTTCTTGGACATTCTCCTAGACTATATCTTTGCTTGTTACTTCTGAAAATGGTAGCCTTGAATGCATATTCAGTCTTCAGTGCAGATTCACCAAATTCACTTATTTCAAAAGCATCAAGCTTTCCAACTAGTGTGTCTCTTGTTATCTTTGTTACTGATCTGATCTCTTCAATACCATGAGCTTTCACTTTGTAGGAGGAAGGCATGGATCTGAGTATCTTAGCCACAATTTCATCCTCATCCACGGAACCACTAAAACATCTAATACTAATCACTATCTCATCTACTCTGCATAAAAGAAGTGATATTTTCATCTTCACCCATCTTCAAATTCTCATGCTTTCCTTTCAAGCTTTGTATCTTAGCCATCACCTAAGCATCTCCTTCATACAAAGTTTCCAGCTTCGTCCAAATCTCATGAGTTGTCTACAATCCTATCACATTAGCCATCTCTAAATTTGTTAGAGCACTCACCAAGGCTTCTATATCCCTAATATTATTTTCAGCATCTTTGATCTCATCAGCAGTGGAGGGACCATTCTGAGGAATAACATATGGATCTTTTGTAATCTTCCAAAAAGCTTCACTAATACATCTTAGATGACATTGCATCCTAACTTTCCACAGTGAGTAGTTAGTTCCATTAAATCTCAGACTATCCTTCTTAAATTTTTCCATCTTGGATCACCTCAAGCTTTTAGACTTCTTCAAAGCATACTACTCTGATACCAATTGTTTCCAAAACAAGGACAAACAACTGAGAGGGGGGGAAAATCAGTTGTCACAGAAACTTAAACTTTTCTAACTTAACTTAACTTAATCTCATATATGATGAATAAGAAATCATCCATAAATAATTAACACGTAAGAGAGACAGAGAACACCAAGATTTTTTACATGGAAACCCTGTTAGGGGGAAAACCACGGTGGATGTTAGTCCAAAAAATTATACCTTGTTAAAAGTATAATGAGAAATAATAAGGGGCATGCACATGCATTCATGAACACTGCCTAGAGCTCACTGCTCAAATACAAAAGGGGCTCACTTCCCAAATACAAAATAGGATTAAAATCCGGAGGGTATGAACTAAGAAAATAGCTTTTGCATATGCTTGGTTATAGTTCCAATTAAGTTCAAAAATATTTCTTCACACTTTGCTTAATCTTCTTCACACTCTACTCTGCAATCAAATTATATTTTTGCATACACACATAGGAGAACTCTCAGCATACGAAGCACCTTTTTCACACACTACACTGATGAAACAATTGCACTTATATATCCACTACATGATATTTCATCACAGCTTAGTCGGGTAGGAAAATAAAACATATTTGCAATGTCGGCTGAAATTTACAAATAATTTTTTGATGTGAATCCAGCAAGGTTGGCCACAACATATTAGAGACCCAAATTAACATCTCCAACACAAAAATACTTTAATTAATTTCACCATGAAGATCCACAACACGCTACCACCAACATGTTAGCCAATAATATGAAAAACTGAACATGTGCAAGAAAATATATTCAACCACGATCTCTCTGATTAATGTGTACATACCACAAAGATAGAGAATGATCTAGAGACATCCAATAGCACCAAGAAACAACATAGAAACATCCATAACAACTGAGATTAACAAAGTTACACAATCTTCATTTAGGAACATTGATAGAGACCACAGAAACAATGTCAGACCATAATACAATCAATACTTCATGCGGACCTTTGAAACTTCTAGTAGATGATCTAGATACACTCAAGAATAAACCCTTTAATCAACACCATCTAATCTTCAATGTGAATAACAAGACGCCTTCATGACTTGCACAGTTCCACTAGGAACCTGGAATACTTTCTTTTACAATTTTCTCAATATCCTTGACATATACAACCACTGATACAACAAATTCTAATAGTTTTGACATCAATGACAACCACATATCAGCAACACATCCACAACATCCAATAGACATAATGGGTAAATAAAAATAAATCAACACGTTCACCACTTTCTAATATGTTTTTAAGAGGTTATAGCATACATAGTGATGATAAATTAATTATACAAGATCTATAGAGAGGGCGAATGTGATAGATATAGAGAGGGTGAGATAGATATATAGTGATGGAGAGGGAGACATAGATTGATGGATGCAAGTTACAAGAATTATTATATGGTAAATGATAAAAATTTAAATGCCATTATCAGAGGGTTGAGTATGTGCAGGATCACGATGGGCCAAAAAGTGGCGATATGATGGGTATGTGTAGGGTATGTGGCTGAAGACATTTTTTTTACCCAAAATTGATGAAACAAAAAGGGTTTTTAAAGGAGATTCTAAGCTTTCCACCAATATAAATTATGCTCTACTTTGAATTTAATAAATTATTATTATTCATTTTCTATTTGAATTATGACTAAATTCCTGATTGATAGGCTGATTGAAAAAAATCTATATCTTTCAAACGGTATCACATTTTTTGAATCCAAAACATGTGTCACATTCTATGCTTTGCATACTATAGGATTTTAAAAAAAAAGAATTTCATGAAGTTTTGACCAAGTTCAATTGGTCAGACATACGAGATTTTATATTTTTTAAAAGTTATAATAAAAAATTCATAATTAATTATTTACTTGGAAAAAAATTACAAAAAAGTATGGATCACATCGACATGAGTCCTCTACTTATATCTAAAATATTATAAAAATATATTATCATTTTATTGTGGTTAGGGTGGTCAGACAGACACCTACTTCTTATTTTTTCCCTGAAATTTAAGTACTACTACATTGAAATTTCAAATTTTCACCAAATGGATCTTTTTTTCCCTGAAATTTAAGTACTATTGCATTGAAATTTCAAATTTTCACCAAATGGATCTTTCTTTTTTTAAATAAACCTAGTATTTTAAAAACTACATTCAATTTGCTACATATTCTATACTTAAATATTTTTGAAATAATATAGATAACTTATTCAAATTTTTACGTCAAGTTTCCTAACTCTAATTTTTCTAAATTTTTTTGCCACTTAAGGGCCTATTTTTTCCATGATGATCCTACACATACCCGGCTATAGAATTATTTTTCGAGGAGGATCTCCTTAGAAGCCATGATAGAATTAAAGAAATAGGGGATTCATATATACAATTCAATATCTTCACATACATTAGAGTAGTTTGCTTTCATTATGCCCCCCTCAAGCTTCCAAGGTACCCCAAAAAAATGATCTTTGTGTAGATAGATAACTAAGATGATCCATAAAAAAATTGTTGGTAAGCACATATCAGGATATTCTTTTCCTAGGAAGATGGGAGTATACTCTTGTGCTAACATGTAAAATTAAAAAAATGTAGAAATAGAATTGCAAATGTATACAATGGAAATGTATAATGATCCAAGAGACAAATTTGATCCCATTAGAGAAATTAGTAAGGTCATAGGATCCTTCTTCAAATATGAACCAACTTTGGACGACTAACTAGTAGGCTAATTATGAAGAAGAGTTTGAATTGAGAATGAAGGACTACTACTGATTGACAATATATATTATAAAGGCCTACAAAGTGGCCAAAGTATCCAAGGAGTTGAGGTAAAATGGGAAGGTTTTAAATCCCATTTACAATGTACAAGGCATCTTCAATTAACCAATCTACAATTTAGATTTTTCAATTAAGGAGGATGATAAAATGGATACAAGGGAAATAAGTATAAGGATTGCTCATAGAGATGGTTGGTATCCCCATTTCCTATGATTGAGTTACCAAAACCTCAACAATAAATAGAGAAATCCAAGATAAGAGAAGGTTCATTTTCGATTGTTCAGAAGCAAAGGACATAATCCTCAAAATATGGGACAAGGAAGAGGAAGGAAAAGTGTTGATTTGGATGTTACACAAATCAACATGCAAATAAAATCCTTTCTCAAATAAATAGAATAACCTACCTATCTTGAAAGAATCATAAATATTTTCTGGTTAAAGATAACCTTAGCTATCCCAAGGCTTGGGAATATCAAGTCTTGAAGCACTAGGTTCACTCAAGGTTCGTTGTATAATTTTTTGTTAATCATGAGGGGCCTATGGTCTTCAAGTCTCAAACTTAATAGTAGTTTTAGTAGATAGAGTAACATAAAGATATAGAAAATTCACATGTATTGCTCCACAACTTCATGAATACAAATAATTTGCAACAAAAAAAGTTCATGAATTCAAATCATTTGTATGAAATATTTAACATCTAATTAAAGAAGAGCATTGAAAAATCCTAAAATTTAAGGGGATCCTAGTTATTATCTATGTATACACCAAGAAATGTACTAAATCAAATAAAAACCATTCTATACCTCACTAGATCACTTCACAACTACCCTTAAAATGATATAAGAATTTTAAAGAATATAAATGACTATTTACCATAGAATAGTGTCAATATGCACCTGAACCTAGTGAAACACATTGGATTTTCTGATAGGAATAAATAGTTAGCATAGTAAGATTTAATATTAGGAAATAGCCTTCAGATCAACTTTGATATTAGCAACTCATATGGAATATATGAGTTTTTAGCCTAGAATCGAACAAAAAAAATGAAAATAGAAATAAAACAAATGAAATGCCAATTTTATATCTACCAAGTTCAACATATTATGATTTATTAAAATGAATTATATCTGGCCTTTTATAGAACACAAGGCCTCTGAAGAGTTTCAAAAAAGCACATGGTTGAGTAGAACTAAGCTAATCAAATCATAACACACGACACAAAAGATAGTTGTCATAGGAGATATATTCCCCATTCTAAAAGTTAGTTAAGACACTTTGACTTCCTTCTTCATGAATACAAGGTTTAAAATTAGAGGAAAATGTACTTTGGGCTCTAATAGGGTCTTCAAACAAAATGCAGGAACCAACCAGATATTTAGAGTGATCAAGTTGAACAAATTGGATATTTAGGGTGATTAGATGGATTTAGAAATCCACCCATCTCCCTTAGCAACTCCTTTATCATGCCTTAGGTTCGAGAAACCTAATTTAATGCAACACCAAAGAACTTGATGTTGTATTTTCTTGCCAAAGAAAACTCAGATTTATGACCTTTTGGTTACTCGTATTCCTGCATTGAACACCTTTCCCACATACCCATTTTTTATTAGCATATCTTTCTTGCTTTAACATTGTTTTATTTATTGGTGAGATCATCTTTTGTGATTATCCATAGCCCTGCTAAAGTTTACCACCTATCAAACATATAATTAACACAACTTACATAATTTATGTGGCTACATACAAAACCTTTAATGCATATGTCAGAAAAAATAAATACTAAATATAATCCATGCAACTCTGACTTCTTAGAATTTTATAATCAAAACCATGCATTTAATGATTTCCTAGGTAACCCAACTTATGTAGTTTTTCAGAAATTTAATGTTGTGGGGAAAATTAAGTGAAATTATTAAGCCTTAGTTTGATTGTTGTATTTATCTGAACACCCAGATACCTGAATATTTGATTACTACTCGAATACCTGAACACTCAAATTGCCTTGTTGACACCCTTTTGCTACAACTCTATTGAACTATGAAACTTTAGCAATGTGCTCTACTTATTCCACTTTTTTCACCCATAAACTTTTTTTTTCCCACAATAGTAATTTATTTCACCTCAACCCTATTGAATTCATCCTATCTGGAACCATACATTTGTGCTCCATTTACGTGGAAACTCGGTTATCTGACTTTCCATGACAACTTCCTAAATTCAAACTACTCGGTATGTGCAGGATCATCATGGAAAAAATAGGCCCTTAAGTGGCAAAAAATTTAGAAAAATCAGAGTTAGGCAACTTGACGTCAAAATTTGGATAAGTTATGTATATTATTTCAAAAATATGTAAGAATATAATCTGTAGCAAATTGAATGTATTTTTTAAACTACTAGGTTTTTTTAAAAAACTATTTGGTGAAAATTTGAAATTTCAATGCAGTAGTACTTAAATTTCAAGGAAAAAAGAAGAAGTAGGTGTCTATCTAACCACCCTAACCACAATAAAATGATAATATTTTTTTATAAGATTTTAGATATAAGTAGACTCATGTCCTGATGTGATGCATGTCTATCTAACCACCCTAACCACAATAAAATGATAATATTTTTTTATAATATTTTAATATAAGTAGAGGACTCATGTCCTGATGTGATGCATATTTTTTTGTAAATTTTTTCAAGTAAATAATTAATTATGATTTTTTTCTTACAACTTTTAAAAAATATAAAAACTTGTATGTTTGACCACCTTAACTTCGTTAAACTTCATGATTTTTTATTTTTTTTAATATTATAGTATGTCAAGCATACAATGTGATACATGCTTTGGATTCAAAAAATGTGATACCATTTGAAAGCTATAGATTTTTTTCAATTAGCCTATCAATCAGGACTTTAGTCATAATAGAAATAGAAAATGAATAATAATTATTTATTAAATTCAAAGTAAGGCATAATTTATATTGGTGGAAAGATGATAAACTCCTTTAAAAACCCTGTTTATTTCATCAATTTTAGGAGAAAAAAAGTCGTCAACCATATACCCTACACAAACCCATCATATTGCCACTTTTTGGTCCATCATGATCTTGCACATAGCCTACTCTAAATGTATTCTGAACTTTACTTCACCATTGTTGTTCTTTGGCCTCTTCCAAGTAGGTAATTTTAAAACTTGGGTACCCAAGCTTTTGCAAACTTGGGGCGTGTTGTGTAACTAGACAACAACTAGCAACCAACAAAACTAAATTTAAAAGGAAACACAAAGCCAACTATTTGAACTAAATTAAAACTTAGGATTATTTTTTAAAATAATTTTCCAAAGAAACTCATTAATCAACATGTGAACTAGGAAACCTATTAAGGAGTACTAGTGTGTGCCTTGATTAATTTATATCTTTAAAAAAGCTAATAAAAAGAATATAGTTGATTATATCAAGCTACATAGTTTGGAGTTGTCGTCTTAGCTAACCTTGGATATTGTCATGTTGCTAGTCAAGCATCCATATCCCTGACAAGGTTATCTCTGTAATTCCCTCCAAACATAGCATTACTGCTAGTCAGGCATTCGTAGCCCTGGTAGAAATATTTGGGTCACTTAAAGAGTTTATTTTCTCTTTGTTATATCTCTTCTTTTTATATTTCATTTAAGCTCTTTTCAACTCACTAGTACTAAAGCCTGCTATTAGTTTGGGAATTATAGTGACCTTCCGAAGGATATCTTTAGATTTTTCACTTGATATAGACTCTTACTATCCCCTTTATTAATTCCCAAAGATTTTAATTCAAATTTCCTATAAGTGTGACTCTTTTAACAAAATTTCATAATTCTCATACTTGTTCCTTGTTAATCATGACCTATCATTTTGGAATATAATAATAAGTTAAAAATTAATGTATAATCAACTGGGTATGTGTAGGATTGTAATGGAAAAGACTAACCCTTAAGTGGTGAAAAATTCAGAAAAATCAAAGTTGGGCAACTTGATGTAAAATTTTGAATAAGTTATCTACAATATTTTAAAAATATGTAAGAATAGAATATGTATCAAATTTAATGTAGTTTCTAAACTACTAGGTTTATTTTTTATTTTTTAAATCTATTTGGTGAAAAATTGAAATTTCAATGCAGTAGTACTTAAATTTTATGAAAAAAATAAGAAGTAGGTGTCTGTCTGACCACCCTAAACACAATAAAATGATAATATTTTTTATAATATTTTAGATATAACTAGAGGAATCATTTCCTGATGTGATGCATATTTTTTTGTATTTTTTTTCAAGTAAATAATTAATTATGATTTTTTTATTACAACTTTTAAAAAATATAAAAACTCCTACATATGACCACCTTAGCTTGGTCAAAACTTCATGAAATTGGGTTTTTTTTAAATCCTATATTATGGCAAGCATATAATGTGACGCATGTTTTGGATTCAAAAAAATTGATACCGTTTGAAACCTAGAGATTTTTTTCAATCAGCCTATCAATGAAGACTTTAGTCGTAATTGAAATAGGAAATGAATAATAATTATTTATTAAATTCAAAGTAAATCATAATTTATATTGGTGGAAAGGTGAGAATCTCCTTTAAAAACCCTTTTCGTTTCATCAATTTTGGGTAAGAAAAAAGTTGTCAACCACATACCCTTCATATCGCCACTTTTTGCCCATCATGATCCTACACATACGCAACTACCGAATCACTTCTAAACTTGGAAGTGTTAGCTACCACCCTACTGAATATATTATGTTTTGGCCATATGGACCAAATTTCATTATCAAACCTTGAATTTGGAAGCTCCACTATCTTGCATTTATTTAAAACCTATCAAATCATGATGACATCTTAGTCGAATCTTCTTAGTAAGCATTGGCACCCAACTTAATTGACACGTATGATTGCAACTTCAATAATTAATTTGTTTCAAACTCCATGATGTACCCATACATTCCATCTCACCAATCCAAACTTTAAATGCATAACATACACCTGACTGATCTTGTGACACCCTTTCTCTCACCAAAAGAATTTGAATGATGACATTCCAATTACCAAAACACAAATTTATTAGACCTCTTTCTTCACACACACTTCACTTATATAACCATGTATTGAATTAATGTCAAACTAATTTTATTTAGCATTATAACCTCTGAAATGTGAACTTTATCCAACCTGACATGCATTCTACAGATTTTTTGTAATCTAGCATTAACTATAAGAGTATTGTGACTTTTTCGGTTTGAACTATAAATCGAAACATTCCTCTACTAAATTCTCACCCATTGCACTTTCCTAAAAATATTTCCTTCTTACATCTCCATTGTACCATTATCTCATGGATACCCCATATGTCTCACGAACCTTCATAGGAAAACTGGATTTCTTGGCTGCATCACCAGCCAAAGGCTCAGTAAGGTATTTTATATTAGGATGCCTTTAACTAGAGTTTCTATGATATTAGTCCTCAGGGATGAATTTATGGAATATAGGGCATATTATAGAGTTAATTATGATTTATCCTTACAGTGCTTCATCACGTCATTGCTAGACATTAGGATTTCTAGAGAATAAGTTCACTCTATGAACATTATGGTTTCGTTGCTAGACTACCTAGGTAATCAGGAATATACCTTGGCAATTGCACGGCTAGGAATGGGGATTCTGGTAGCTAGGGAATTTCCTCATTACCTTAACAAAGGATTTGTGGTCCCATTACTTTCTCTTATCAGTAATTTACATGTAGTTGACCTCGATGAACACAAGCACAATATACACCTCAGATACCTACTACTAATGGATGAGGCCAACTAGATTGACTGATGGTTATGCCCCAATTTCTTTTTCTTTTTCATGAATGGGAAGATGACAGAATCCAATTATTTATACCTCAAATTTTGTTGTAGCCTTTTGTATTTCTATTATAAATATGAGATACCTCATTTAGTAATGAAATTTTTCCTTTATATGTGTTAATTATGGCTTTTACCTTTGGTGATTGTGTGGTTTCTTCAACCTTTGCATCATATTCCTTTCACTCTAAATGATGTGCATGATTATGTTCTTATGCTCTTGATTTATGAAAAAATTGGCATTATACTAGCATTTACCAATTTATAGACCTAACCTAATTCCCTAAAAGAATTAACCATAATATAACACTAACCCTAGTCTAACACTAGTACTAATGCTATTTAAATTGAATACAAAATCATGGGTTTTGACATGAAATTCATGTTTTAGGACCAATTTCATTGTAATTTTAGTTCAAATTCTTACTATTTTATCTTTCAACTCAGTTTTACAACCCTCAATCAAAATGTTATAAACATACATCCTTCTAAAATTTCTACATTGAATGAACATGCACTCAAACACATATTTACCAACTAGTTTACTAATATTGATAGAAATGAACCGAGTAATGGTTGACATCGCGTATCCCTTCCAATCATTTAACTCCATTTCTTTCCATGATATCAGATCATAGATTTGACTCTCCATGTGTTTTTTTACCTCGAGCTTGTGTTCAAGTACAACACAATAGTGTCCTTTTGTACAATCACTTCCAAATCATGCCTTCATTGGCACCCTAACATAAATGATTTATTCATTAGTTGATGTTTCAACATCATATATAGGATTACCACAAACTAGAAAAAATATGATTAATATTTAGCTCTTAACATAAAATCAAACATTACCCCCCTTTTAAGCTGTAAATTTATATCTTTTGATGAAATTTTTGTGTTTTCCATTTGTTCTATCACATCCATCTCCTTGTAATTATCTACATGTGCATTATCCAACCATTTTCATCCTCGATGTCTCGCCTTTGGCAAGATATTTGTGATGTCTCAATATTTTTCTTCTTTTCCTATAGACTTTTCAAACCCTTCACCTGAAATTTTGAATTAGCAAGTCCATCAAATTTGGCTTTTGAGGCTTTACTAATTTTACCTTTACTGGGGTTACCTATGTTTTCAATATTTAAAATAAGCTTCGGTAATATTTCCATCATATTTGCACTTATGGAAACTTCAATTAATGGAATTATTTTGTTAACAACCAAGCTTATCCTAATTAAAAATACTTTGACATCAACTTCACTATGATCCATCATGTCACAAATTCTACATCCTTTAGTCTATCCAAAAGTGAGAAAATTATAGGGAAAAAGCTTTCTATTAAGGATCTCTTGGACAATTTAAAATTCCATATTGAATCAATCCTAAGATGCATTTGAACCCTAGGTTCCTTACTATTATTGTTAATTTTGCAATCTCGACAAGGTGGCCCTCCATCTAGCACTGATTATGTTGACATGGTTGTTACACACACCAACATGCATATAAAATATTTTCTCAAATGAACAAAAGAACCTAACTATCTCAAAATAATCACTACAATTTTTTGGTTAAGATGATCTTAGCTATCCCAAGGCTTAGGAATGTTAGGTCTTGATGCATTAGGTTCACTCAGGGTTCATTGTGAAAATTTATTGTTAATCATGAGAGACCTATGGTCTTCAAGTCTCAAACTCAATAGCAGTTTCAATAGATAGAGTAACATAAAGATCTAGAAAATTTGACATGTATTTCTCCACACTTTCATGAATACAAATAATTTGTAGGAACATTTCATGAATTCAAACCATTTGTATAAAATATTTAACATCCTCAACTTTAAGGGGCTCCTGGTTATTATATAAGTATACACCAAGAAATATACTAAATTAAAGAAAATCCATTACATACCTCATCAAATCACTTCACAGCTATGTATAGAATGATGCAAGAAGTTTACCGAAGATAAAAACCTATTTACCATCAAATAGTGTCAATATGCACCCAAATTTGACACAACACAATGCCTTTTCCAATAGGAATAAACAATCAGGTATGTAAGATTCAATATTAGGAAATATCTTTTAAAACAAATTTAATATTAGCAAATTATATGGAATATACAAGGTTTTAGTCTTGAATCAAACAAAAACATCAAAATAGAAATAAAACTAGTAAAATGCCAAATTTATGTCTATTAAGTTCGACAAATTATGATCTATTAAAATGAATTACATCTGGCTTTTTATAGAACACAAGGCCTCTAAAGAGTTTTAAAAAGCACATGGTTCAGTAGAACTTTTTGAATGCACAAGATAACTAAGAGCGGAAGTGAATCAGTTGTAACTTAAAACTTCAAATACCTTATACATATTCAGATCCACATTCATTCATTAAACCCTTAAATCTATTATGATGAATTAGCATGAAAACAAAATAACTAAAATTGAAATAACTTAACACCATACACAAAAGAACACTATATTTACATGGAAAACCCAAGGTAAAAACCATGGTGAGGGTTAGCTCAAAATATAAGTAATATCATCAATGAATACAATAGGTATCACTGTCAAAGGGATCACTACCCAAAGAAAGAAAGAAAGGCTCACTACTAGAATAGAAAAGAAGATAGAGAAGAAATCTTACACGGGGAAAAGAATCTCAATCCAACAGAAAATATTCCACAATGTCACCAACAACTTTGCAACTTGATTGAAGAATTATAGGCACCTTCTACTCACTGCATCTAGTAATCTGACACATGAAAGTTTTTACTACACTTCTCAATTTCACACTTTAACACTCTCCATTTCACATCATTCATTTGGGTATGTGCAAGATCATCATGGAAAAAATAGGCCCTTAAGTGGCAAAAAAATAGAAAAATCAAAGTTAGGCAACTTGACGTAAAAATTTGAATAAGTTATCTATATTATTTCACAAATATGTAAGAATAGAATTTGTAGAAAATTGAATGTAGTTTTTAAACTACTAGGTTTGTTTTAAAAAAACTATTTGGTGAAAATTTGAAATTTCAATGCAGAGTACTTAAAATTTAGGGAAAAAATAAGTAGGTGTGCTGATCACCCTAACCACAATAAAATGATAATATTTTTTTATAAGATTTTAGATATAAGTAGAGGACTCATGCCTCGATGTGATGCATATTTTTTTGTAATT
This sequence comes from Sequoia sempervirens, assembly GCA_007258455.2. Classification (NCBI taxonomy): domain Eukaryota; kingdom Viridiplantae; phylum Streptophyta; class Pinopsida; order Cupressales; family Cupressaceae; genus Sequoia; species Sequoia sempervirens. The sequence goes on from VDFB02163827.1 coordinate 20,442, forward strand.
TTTTCCAAGTAAATAATTAATTATGATTTTTTATTACAAATTTTAAAAAATATAAAAACTCATATGTCGACCATTAACTTGGTCAAAACTTCATGAAATTCAATTTTTCTTTTTAATCCTATAGTATGCAAAGCATAGAATGTGACACATGTTTTGGATTCAAAAAATGTGATACTATTTGAAAGCTATAGATGTTTTCAATTAGTCTATCAATTAGGACTTTAGTCGTAATTTGAATAGAAAATGAATAATAATTACTTATTAAATTAAACGTAAAGAATAATTTATATTGGTGGAAAGTTGAGAATCTCCTTTAAAAACCCTTTTTGTTTCATCAATTTTGGGTAAAAAAAAGTCATCAGCCACATACCCATCATATTGCCACTTTTTGGGCCATCATGATCCTGCACATACCCATGTCTCTCTTTTCTATCTCATCATCCCTCAACAAATCAATTCTTATTTATACCATCTTCAACCTTGAAACCCTTCTCCAAGGTTGGCTATGCACCTCAATGGTGCAAACTCAAATTAGGTCGGCACCAAAACACTTTCATGGCAGATAGAAGCGAAAGCATACCACACCACACCTTAGATAAGACCCAAACCAATGACACCATGCTAAAACATGCTTCTACAAATAATATGTATCCACCGCAAGTATTGTAAACACTAGGTCGACTGTTACCCATGTAAACACCATTAAAATTTTAAGTACATGCTTCCTCAAACACAAGGATGACTTGTAAACCACACATCACACTTGAACATGATCTAGAATATTCCCCACACTCTGAAATACAAAAGAATCCTTCATAAAAAATTCCACCTAAAGAATGTACATACCCAGTACATCCAGACAACTTTTTCATACACTGTTACTTAGGAAACTAACTTCTAAAGCACCAAACCTCAAACCATTTTCATTGAAAAAATATACCAACACAATAAAAACAACCTTAGATCTGCAAGATCTGAAACATAGTTGTGGAGAAATGCAGAGAAAAGACATTTCTCCCAAACACCTCTGTAATGCACAACTCACACACTGGTGAACACAACTTCTTCTACATAGTGATCCAACACAACAAATTTTGGATATACTAGACCTCTAAACACCTCTGACCAACATGTCTAAAACACCTAGGTAGATATTCAACCTAGAATAAATGTGGAGCAACACTAGAACACACCTCTACAACCTAGAACAACACTACAACATATTATTTCATCTTTTTATCAAATTTTCTCAAAAGCATTTGGAAACCAAGCACCACGGACACATCCTCATCATCTTCAATACTTCCTCAACACCACTAAACCAATTGCAACATGGAAATTCAACCACAAATCCATAGATAGAAGCTTATCAAATAAATATTATAGGTTGACATCAGTAGCTCTACTAATGACAACATAATGTTACTAATCAAAGCATGAATAACATCAACTACTCACACTCTCACCCAACAATAGAAATCAATGGCAACAAGATCCTGTTGACTTCAATGAAATCACTAACTACTCATACTTGCAACAATCTCCCTCTTTTCCTAAAAATGTGTTCTCTTATGCTCGTGTGTGTGTTGAAATTGATTTGAAAAAACCATTTCTGGATTCAATAGATATGAGCATTGGGTTTGTTTCTTGGACTCAATAGTTGGATTATGAAACTTTTCACTTTTGTTTGCATTTTTTTCAAGAGTATGGTCATTTGCAGTGGAAGTGTCCCAAAGTTGTCAACTATTTAGGTTCAGGCAATTCTTTCTCTTAGCCAACCCAGAAGTTGGACAAAGGGAAAGCTCCTATACAGGGAATGGTGTTAAATAAGAATGATTTTATCCCAGTCAAACCTCATAAAAAAAATAGGGGGTAAAAGAGGACTCTCAAAGATAGATAGGAAGATGAAACTTTTAATAAATTTGATGCTCTAGAGGACTTGGTTTAGGAGGAAGGCACTCCTATTGACATGCAGATTGTGGATGGTTCTATTGTTGAGAATGACCTGGGGGAGCAAATGGATTCTTTATGCATGAAAACCTTTCCAGCAAGTCCTTCTGCTTAGTTGGATTTGGGTTGAGCTCTTTCTAATCCTAGTCTCAAAGAGATCAATGTGGTGGGAACAAAAATAATTTTGGGTTTTGAAATTGTTGGTTCAGGACCTATAATTGAAAAATGTGTTGAGGAGTCTAGTAAAAGTAAAGTTTCTTCTCCAAATTTAGGTTTGTAGCAAATCCCCTTAAAAGGGGTTCTCTGAGAAGCCCCTTAAAGTTGGCAGGAAGAGGGATCAAGAAAAAATTAAGTTAATTAAGGAGATGTTGGTGGAGTCTAGTTCAGTGACAACTATTGATGCTCACTTCACCAAATCCTAGAAATGATTGTGTTATCTTAGAATGTGAGGGGTTTGAATAGTATCCCTAGACAAAAGGCTATTTAAGATTTAATTCATGGTCACTCTCTTGATTTGTTCTTCCTTCAAGAGACTAAATTGTCCATTGCAAGTATGATAAACTTGGCTAATAATATTTCGGGTAGAGGTATGTGCCAGTGTGTGGGAGCTCAGGGTAATTCTAGGGGTCTTTCTTGTTTATGGGATCCACATAGAGTTATTCCTATTTGGTGGCTCTCTTGCAAGTACTCTATTTCTATTGTTGCTTCCAGCCTGGAGTCAAGGGAGATAATCCTCTTCTCCAACATTTATGCTCCTACAAATTTTCTTGGTAAGATGAATTTATGGTCACATGTTAGATATGTACCTTCTTTGGAGTTGTTTCTTCCTTGGATCCTCGAAAGTGATTTTAATTCTATTTATTATTTATAGGAGAAAAGGGGGGTAATTATCAACTAGACCTTTCCTCAGAGCTTCTTAGAGACAATATGGATTTCTTGAATTTGGTGGACATTAAACCGATGAATGGGGTGTTTACCTAGAATAATAGAAGGACCGATAATGCAGCCATCTTTGAAAGATTGGACAGGTTTCTAGTTTCTAGCTTTTAGGTTGGTGACAGTTGGGTGACTAGTTCTGAGATTTTGGATTGGTGGGGCTTAGATCACTAGCCAATCAAATTCTTTGCTTGCTTTTCTAGATGCTATAAAAAAAAATTCCTTTAGATTTCAACTCTTGTGGTTGCGGGATGCGCCTCTCCATGATCTAATTACAGGATGGTGGAGTGTTGGGAAGCCGAGTTTTGGCACTACTATGTACTCCTTTTCCAAGATGCTACAATTTATTAAATATATGCTAAAATGTTGGAATAGACATCACTTTGGCAATGTGTTCTAGGCTAAAAGGGCTACTCAGGAGCATTTGGACTTTGTTACTCAACAAATCCGATATGAGGGGCTCTCTGAGGAGTTGACTAAGGAAGAAGCTTTGGTGGTGAAATTTGTGGAGGAATGGGAGCTTCAGGAGGAAATATTTTGGAAACAAAAGTCTCGTATTGATTAGCTCCAAGAAGGTGACATGAATACTTCTTTATTTCATAATTCAATCAAGGATAGAAGACAAGGCAACATCATGTCCTCTCTTTTATCTCATGAAGGGGATCTTCTTTGCTTTGCTGCTGAGATTTTGAAAGAGGCTTTCTATCATTTCTCTACTTTGTTTTCTAATGATGCCCCCCTACTAGAGAGGAGAAAGCCAAAATCTTAGCTTGCATTCCTACTTTGTTGTCTGATGATATGAATGAGTCTCTTCTTAAATCTATCTCCTTGGTAGAGTTGGAGGTCATTGTGTTTCAAATAAAGAAAGGTAAAGCTAAAGGTCCTGATGATTTTCTAATTGAGTTCTTTTAGGATTTCTAGGAAATGATTAAGCTTGAGCTTCTTGGGGTGGTTCTGGAGTCCGAAAGGAATAAGCAAATTCTTAGTGCCTTGAATGCCACATTTTTTATCTCTTATCCCTAAGTGAAAGGGTGCTAACTCTTTGGATCTTTTTAGACCAATTTCCCTATGTAATGTGGTTTACAAAGTTATTACTAAGTTGATAGCAGAACATTTAAAGCCATGGTTGAGCAAGTTGATCTCTAAGGAGAAAGGTGGATTTATGGCTGGTAGGAAGATTCTTGATGGGGTGGTTATTGCGGATGAGGCTATATATTCTATGGCTTCATCTAGGTAGAAGGCTATGTTTATTGAATTAGACATGGCTAAAGCTTATGATTGGTTCAAATGGGATTATATCTCCAAGATTCTAAAGGCTTTCAGGTTTGGAAAAGCTTGGATTGAGTGGGTTATGAGTTATGTCACCTCCTCCTCCTTCTCTGTGTTGATTACTAGGGAACCTTATGAGATTTTTGGGGCTTCTAGGGGTCCACGACAAGGGGATCCTTTATCCCCATACTTATTTATCTTGATGACTGATCAATGGGCTTGGGAGATTTATGAGATATCGTGTGGAGCTTGGTTTAATCTAAGGTTGGCGTTGGGGTAATGGTGTTCCCTCTCAATCCCACTTGCAGTTTGTGGATGATACAGATCTAATGGGCTTGGTAAAAGTGGAGGAAGCGATTAATTTGTGGAGGGCCTTGGATTGCTATTTGGCTGCCTCAGGGCAAAGCATGCATTAATGAGAGTAATTCCTCTATTTATTTCTTAAACACTCTGAAGCTTATTCAATAGAGAATTTCTAGGATTCCTAGATTTCAGATTGGGTCACTTCCCTTTGTTTATCTGGGTATTCCTATTGTCATGTGCTCACTTCCAAGGATGTTTTGGAAGGATGTGATTGAGAAATTTCATAAGAAGTTCAATCACTGGACTTGTAGATGGCTCTCTAAAACTGGAAAAGTAACTCTTTTAAATTCTATGGTTCAGGCTCTCTCATTATATAGGTGTTTTTTGCTATCTTCTACTACCAACTTTTTTAGATATTTTGAGTGTCTTTGTCGGTAGTTTATTTGTTTTGGTAATCTCCTTTTGAGGAAGTTTATCCTAGTGAAGTGGGAAGATGTGTGTTCCCTGAAGCAGGAAGGTGGTCTCAGACTAAGATGGGTTGATATAAATGGATAATCTTTGGTGAAAAAACTCTATTGGTGGTGGTGTACTCAACAGTAGCAGACTTGGGCTAAGATACTCACCTCCAAATAACTTGGAGATGTTGAGAGTGGGGATGTGCCTCGATACAAACTTATGGGTAAGGGCTCTATAATTTTGAGTACATTGAAAAGGGGAGCTAATTTGATTAAGCAAGGATTGTTTTGGATTTGTAATAGAGGTTTTGAGGCTCTTTTTTGGCATGATTCTTGGGATTGGAATCCTCCTATTTTGGTTTCTCATACTCATTTGCAAGGCTTAAGTAGGGTTTTTTGGAGGCCGGTTGGAGTCATGTGGCGGATTTAAAAACCTCACAAGTTCTTGGGAAGGCTACTATTTATAAGTGGAAAGACTCACAAGAGTGGCCTCCTGGGTGCTTGTTGGAGGATCATTAGGAGCTTACTTGCATTCTTGTTGGTTGAGCTTGCAACTCTCTTTTGGAAAATGATGTTTTGGCCTGGGGTCAAGACTAGAAAGGAAATTTTTTTGTTGCTTCTAGTTATCAAGTGTTGGTTAAGCAGGCTTGTAGGGGTATGGGGATCACCTGTGGAAGTAGATTTGGAATAGTTTCTCTTGGACCAAATGCAACTTCTTCTCTTGGCTTGTGATATAGGGTAGATGCTTGACTTGGAAGAATCTTTGGAAGTTTGGTTTTCAAGGCCATCTAGGTGTGTTTTGTGTTATAATAGTGATGAAAATTTGTCTCACCCTTTTTTCCAATGTTCTTTTGTTAAGGAGGTTTGGCATTACTGGTGGGCTACCTGGAACCAACCATGTAGACATGCTTCTTCACTAAAATATTTTTGGATCAAGTTGGGGATTTCTCTTGCTAATACCTCTTTCCTCCACATTGCCTAGTCAATTGGTCCCATCTTGATTATTTGGCATATTTTGTTGGAACTCAACTGCAAGATCTTCTTGAACAAAAATATTTATGTGAGATAGGTTTGGATGAGAATTTTTGGGGCTATTTAGGAGACTTTAGAGGCTAAGTGTGACCTTTCTTTTCCTATGGTGTTGGGAGATGTGGGGATGGTTTAGAGTTTGGGCCTTTCTACGTATGATAAGGGTAGGCCTGGTGTTGGTTTGGGGAAAAAGGGTAAAGGGAAGATCCTACGGAATGGGATTTGGAGGCCTCCACCCCTTGGGGTTTTGAAGATTAATACTGATGGGTCCTCTAGAGGTAACCCAGGTCATGTTGTGGTTGTGGTGTTGGAAGAGATAGTGATGGTGTTGTGGAGTTCCTTTTTTTAGAATATTGTGGTCAGCATTCTAACAATTTCATGGAAGCTTTAGCTATTCTCATGGCTTTAAAAAGGGATTGTGCTCTTGGGTGGAGAAGAATAATTTGTGAGTTTGATTCCTAGATCGTGATTGACTTGTTGAACAAGTGCCAATTAGATTAGGTGAATTGGCAGCTGGTTGTTGTGGTTAAAAAAATCACTTCGTTGGAGGGAGTGTTAGATTTTTTCACATTTTTCCATATCCCATGGGAGTGGAATAAGGTGGCTGATAGTTTGGCTAGATGGGCGTCTGAGCGGAGAGGTGTTTGGATGGTAGATGACTGGGGTGCTCTGCTAGTGAATCTTTCTCAAGAGCTGGAGGAGCTTGTTTCAGAGGATATAAGAAGTTACCTAGGTGTCACTTGATAGTTTTGTGTTGGCCTTTGGCCCTGTGTGAGCTTGGTGTAATTCTTGACTTTGTATTTCTCTCTTGATAAATAAAGTTTTTACCCTCTTTTTATTAAAAAAGAGAATCTAGGTAAAGTGTATACTTTACAAGTTCAAATAGTCTTACAAAAACCTCAACTTGTTTAAAAATAACTATAATGGAGGAATTTAAATTGTCAAACACATAATACTCACAAATGATTGGAGAAATTTTAGATAAAGGATCATCTCACAAAGCATGTCAAAATAAATACAATGAGTTTAAAATACAATCAAAATTTTAAATTAGTTATATCAACTTCTCATTTTAAATTTATGCAAACCTTAGATTGAAATTGATTAAAAAAATCACTTTGATGAAGCATTATAGATGCTCAATTATTGTGCATAATATTTAAGACCATCATGATGATGTGATTCAAGTGTAAAGAAAATAGATTTTTTTTTTTAGAGAGCTCGCTTAAGTTCTAAAAGAAGAGGTAAATTTATAGATTTTTAGGAAAAAATAGAATGGTCAAAATTAATCAAATTAATGTGGATGACTAAAGATTTTATTTAGAGTTAACTAGTTTGATTAACTAGTTAATTCAAATGATGTATTGGTCAATTCACTTAATTGGTTAGTTAACTAGCTAGATTGATTAGTCAAATGACTTGATTGTTTAGTCAACTAATTTGATTGATGAGTGAAATGTGGAACTAACTAAATTGACATGAATGAAATGTGGGATTGAGCTATTAATTATTTGACTTTAATTAATAAGTGAAATTTGGGTGAGGATAATTAGGATTATTTATTTATTTAAATGGGATAGATAGACATGGATTAAATATTATCTAGAATTTAATTAATAATTATTAATCAATTAATTAGATATGGGATGATTTAATGAAGAATATAAATAAATAATTAATCTAATTTAATCAATTAATAGACAAGAAAAATTAACATAATGAAAATGATAATTTGAAAAGATGATTAATTGGTGGAATGAAAATAAGATGACTTCAATAAAAACATTACAATAGAATTAAGATGACGAAATCTAAATATATACATGAAATTATTTTTTTCAACTATCTAACATTATGTAGAACCGTAATAAATAGTTTATCATAAATACTCAATGAAAATTTGATATTTACTTATTTTTCATCAAATACATTTATAAGATTTAAATAATGATTATTTAATGATACATTTATAAGTTATGTAATAGTTTAGGTTTATAAAATAATTTATTCTTAATTTACAATCAAATAAGTGAGTTATTTAATAGCCCTTTTCAAGATTATTTAAAGATGTCAATTTAAGGGTTATAAAAATAAAAAAAGTTATTTTTAGAATATGGATATTGATTTTTGTGCTATATTGTTATTGGACAATATGTTCTATTATTTCATCTTTATTTGTATTGGTGGGGTAGTGATTTTTTTTAGCTAAGTATGCTCAGTCTATTTTGTGTTCCATGTTATTGTTTGGACATTGGTCTTTATAAAGGGGCGGGGTCTTTTGAAACTTCTCCTTTGTTTCCTAGTTCAAATAAACAAACATTTACCCACAATTAAAGAAAAAAACAACATTTACTAAGAATTATAGAAAATTACAAAAATTGTGCCCCACCTTACGATTTTAAGTAGAGACTAAGCTACCCTACAATATTGATTGTCAATTATTCTCACTTGAAATACTGATTCAGATTATGAATATTTTAACAAATAAATCATTATTATATGAACTTTCTTAATAACTCTTATATTTTAATATTGTTTAATAATCCAAATTAATTTTAATTAATTTTAATTATCTGAAAATTGGTAGTTTAGGAATAGAATGGTGACCCATTTCTTTGGACTTTTGACTTGTATTGGTGGGCATTGAGAAGGCAATGAATAAGAAAAAGAAAGATTCTTTTAGTTGGCAAATGCCACACGCAACATGTCAGAAGCTTCCAAAGAAGTCGCTGTTTCTATCTTTACTTGTCAATGCACAAGCTTTTGAATATCTTACTCACACCCTGACCCCACCACAACGTTTCCTTTCATATTTAATATACCTGTTTTATTCGACCGCCCAAAGAGGACAAACAATCTTTAGAAATACGGCAATTTAATTAAATATAATAAAAAGATTAGGAGGTTCTCTCTTCAACATTGCAGTTCAAACCCGGGGTTATACAAGATTTTAATACAATTGGAGAAAAACTTTTATGTTAATGGAGGTTAGATTGTTCTTTTAAATATTTTTGAAATGCTTTTAAATTTCATTATATGATTTATTTTTCACCAACGTTTGAGGGTATATTGTACAATTTATTATATGGAAGAAAGTAGATAGCAAGAGAAGAAGAAAATATGCATTCAAATTGCGATAATGAATCATGGAATGCAATCCAAAATATTGATGGAAAAAAATCAGAGAATCGAATCCATGAACAATTATTGAACATTTTTTCTTAACACCATTTATGTAATCAAATGATTAGAAATAGTATTGTTCCCCTTATTCTCTTAGGCCTATAGTGAGAATAAGATGTAATTTTAACAATGAAAATATTGCCATAAAATTATGCTCTTAAATGTTCATGTTTTTTTTTTATGACTAGGCATGCATCTATATTAAATATAAAGATAGAAACACATATTCACAAAAAAAGGTGGGTGGTAAAATGGCACACCCCGAGAGCCATATGGGTAGAGCCGAAAAGTCGAGTCACATGGGCCGAGCCCAGAAAACAATAAACATTAAAAATATGAAAATAAAAAATGGCCATCATTCGGCCAGAGCAGTCCCAATAGGTGGCAAAGGATCCTTGTCATCTGGTTTATTCCCCCATACATCAGCGGGGTTTGGAGTGACATCAAGAGGACCCCAACCATCATCATCTTCTTTTTCTTTATCTTTCTCATTTTCCTTGTGTCTGGGAAAGATTGCTAAGTCCAAATGTGGGAGCCATTTTGCAGAATCCGGCCAACTAGAGCCGCTACTAGGGCCAGTATCAGTGGGCCACCTAGAAGAGCCACCGCCATCCCCACCACCCCTCCAAAGGGTCGCCGCCCTAGGTCAACCCACAGAAGAGGAGAACGAGACCACTGAGGAGGGCAGGAGCCATGATGGGGAGGAGCTTGAGAGTAGGGGCAAGCAAAGCCACTCTGCCACCGGCTACGTGGGGGTGACCGGTCGAGGGAAGAGGTAGGTGAAGAGGGCATGTAAACCATAGTGCAAGGGGCATTGCCCCAGTGGTTCAAAAGCACCTGGAGGTGAGAGACTTCAAGTGCAACTTTATACGCTTGCACTTGTATCTGCAAAAGAACATTAGAACAAATAATTGCTTTAGAGTATTTAAAATTCATATTGGGAAATAATCAAACAATTGTATATATAAATTAGATGTATACCCATTATAATCTAAATGTTAGTTATTAGTTTAAATTATTGGGTAAGAATATATATTATATATTAAATTTTATTATTTGATGTTGATTGCAGTTTTGGTATTTATTTTTGTGATAAATTATAAATGATTTTAAATCTCTTATTGTATTTTAAATATAGTTTTCAAATATAATAATAATTTATGAAGATTTAATTGTATAGATTGTAAGTCAATTTATTGATAGATATCTTATGAGTATTAATTTAGATAGATGAATTTCTCATGAGTAAGAACTATAAACTCAACATTCATTGCATCTAGATGATGCTCAAAAGGGTGATGCATTAATACTTCCTAAGAGGTCACCCATCCCATTATTACTCCACCACAATCATGCTTAACCATGGCATTTCCTATGAGAGTATGCCCACTCAACTTGCTCCCTTATTGATAAAGACTTCAACAAATACAATGTTTTATGGTCTATCTAAGTTGTCTTAACCAATATTTTGAAAACACTATCAACACTAAACCCATATAATAGTAATATGTAAGAACTATTAATACTTAAAATTATCGGCATACGATAAATAAAAGATATATTGTCATTGTTTGAGTTGATAGTTGAACCCCACAACTCCAAAAAATCACTAAGACAAAAATAAGATGGATTTGGTATACAATTTGAGAAATTGTATTGTGCATTAATGTAGATGATTGATTACAATGAATGATAAATCCTTATGAAAAGAAAAAAGCAAGTATAGATTAAGCCCTAGGTGAGGATTAGATTAGACTTTGACAAGTTTCTTCATCCTACACAATGAGACAATATGACCTATAATTAACTCAATAAAAAAAAAAAATCTTAAGTTTACCTTAAGTTTAATAAAGTAAAATTTGTATAATAATTAATTAGTGATTAATTAATTATTAGGTGATTACCAAATTACTCCAACAATCATGCCACAACCATCGAACCATACAATATCATTAAGACTAATAATCTAGTTTCAATATAGGGGATGCATTCATTAAACTCTTTTACAAATTTCTTCTTCCAATCATCCTTGTTTAAATCCAACACTTATTTTATGGTCCTCTTAAATTTGAGATAATCCTTGATCTTCAACATTATATTATTCATCTCAAGTACTATTAAGGGAGTCATTTCAACAAGAATGATCAAGAAAAACCACTTCTAAAGACCACTTGTACTCAAGACCACAATAACATTGAAATAATTTTCCCAATCAATTGCACAATAACAAAAGATTGAAGCCTCTATATGATCATTGTAGATGACACATCAATTATCTATTGATGTAAATACTCCATCTTTCACTAGCCTACTACTCACAAAAAATTAGTACATCTACTCTAATATCACTCCTTTGAATTTGCGCTCCTTTCTTGCTTCTACAACCTCAACTCTTACTTCTTGTACTTTAACATCTATAATAGTTCCTCTCTTTCTTATATAGTATTATGCAAAAGCTATTAAAATGTAAGCTAATTACACCTCCTAAAATCAAACCACTTCCAACAGATCAACTTTAGCCAACTTGGTATGACTCAAAAACTATTTTTTTAATTTTCAAATGTATGTTCTTGGACATGATACTAAGTGGTTTGTCCATCTTTTCTATTTGTTACAAGACCACATTGATAAGGGAAATATCCAGATCCATAATATGAAATAAAAAACTAATAAATAGGTTGTAAATCTAAATCAATATTAAATTTATATGAATCATTTGCCATCAAATTCTAGCATCTTCATAAAAATAAATACATCAACTTCTAGTTCTTATAAACATAATTCAAACACATTTGTAAATATTATTGATTCCAAGAAAGCATCAATTCATTTGTGTGACATAAATATGAATGTGATATATTTCTCTTATAGTGATCCACCCTATTATACATATAATGAACCTCTTTACATGCCTACTCATTTCAATAAGAAGACCACTAATGGCATTCTTGTTGATCCTACTAGTGGGGTCAATATTATAACATAAGAAATACTCTTTATCAATAGATTTCACAAAGAAACATACGATAAAACTTTAGTGACCATTCATACACATAATTTTCTTTTCTTCTTACAATTGGCTCCATTACTTTGTAGGTACAATTTGGACCCAACCTTTTGGAAACTACATTTTTTGTTATGCATGGATTTGACTTGTTTAGTGTTAAGTTAGGAATTCCATGGCTAACTTCCATGAATATAGTCACTTCACTTGTAAACAAGTGTTAAAAATTTCCTTGCAATTGTATAGTGCATACTATCCAACATACTAGATACAAACCACTTATATCTCATGGTGAATTTTCTCTTGATTCTTTTGGCCCACACCTTTAGGACCTTTGCAACCTCATGATGATTAGATATTTAAAACATATTCTAATTTCAAATAATGTTGTTCAATGTCTTCTTCTTCAACAGCTCCTTATTCTCAAGTGGCTGCTTCCCCTTCAATTTCATAACCATAGCAACACCCATCTATCTTGATGCCAACCCTTGTGGTGGCTAAGGATGTGTTGGTTCCCAAAATTGTAGATTACAAACCCTAAGAGTATACCAAGATCTATGGTCATATTTACAATTTTTTGGCCAACGAACGGAGTCAACCAATATGTTTTGGAACTCCCTGCTCTTTAGGTTTTTCTAGACCTAGGCAGGTATACCTTTGAAAACTAAGCAGATTATGAATTTCAAGGTTGTGTGTACTCTTTAACTTAGATGATCTAATCCAAAATGGCATATAAATGGGAAATATATATAAAACTAACAGCTATTCCTACTCCTAATGTTTGAAATTTGAATGTGTGAATAAGGTTTATATGAAGTATTATTTTGAAATGAGTGTGATCAATGCCTATTCCTATTGGGTAAATGGAGTCAATATGTGTATGGTATGTGGATCCTCCTTCTTGAATTAACTCTAATTGTTTGGCACTTTCAGAATGATATACCTTGTATAAACGTGCAAGGTTGTCACTTACCAGGATATTCTTACAAATCCTAGTGATATATCCTCAAGTTACTATGATATTTGAAAGGATTTTAATTCTTACTTGAAGGAAACCAGATAAGAGGATTAATTTTAAAATATTTTAATTCTAGGTAGAAACCAATTAAAAAGAATCTCTTGAAAGGAATTTTAATTCTCTTCTTGCATAAACCAATCAAGAAAATCACATAGAGGCAAAAAATGTGTCTTGAGAAATTAAGTATATGTTTGATATATTCAATTTAAATAACAAGAAAAGACCACTTTGGAGGCATTAGGATAACATATATGAAATGAAATTAATAAACAATTGAACACCAAAAATTTACCCACCAAAATAAATTTTCTCCTTTATTATAATACTTCAAAAGATAATACAATTCATATCAAAAGTCTTTTGTGTGTTCTATTATGTAAAAATGTCTTAGATTATCATGATCATATTTCAAAACTCAGTATTGGTTCCCCTTATATATGAGAAGAAACAAGCTTTGGACCATTACATCTAAAATGGTGTCTCTTCATTTACATTTTTCTAATCATAAACTATAACCCTAATAGATGCAATTAACAAAGAGAAACAATGAAGTCCATAGTATACGTGATACACCACAGTCTGTTAATATATGTAAGGTATCTATGATCACTTAAGATCTATTCAAGGTCCTTTCTCCATGATGATGCATCTAATGTTGACTGACTTCGGTGAAAATTTTGATCCTTATGTTGCTTGATCAATGAACATGTTGACCTTGGAAAGATGCTCGATATAGTCTTGGCTAGCATATGTATCAACATTGGTGATTATGTCTTTCATAACAAACTCAAAAGTAAATATTTGCTCCAATTGTGAATGTGTGTTTTTGACTACCATTGATTCATCATTTACTTTATCGAGAGACATTTTTAACAATTGATCCAATTCATTCTTCCATATGCTTTGTTCTTTTAGATCTCCTTTGTCATCAAAGAAATTAGGAAATGCCATGTCTAGGGGTTGTTCAGAATCACCCAACTCTTCAATCAACACGAGACAAAATTTTTCATGCATATCAATCAATTCATCATAAATCATGAACACCTGATTGTTAACATTTCCCTTAGTTTCTAAGTCATTCTTCTTTTCCATAATTTTGAGACACAATATTTTATATTCCTAATAAGCAGCATGTTTTCTATTGTGAACTGCCCATACCTTGTTAGCATTCTTGAGAATTTTGTCAAATCTTTTCTTTATAAATTCAAAGACAATATTGAACTTGATTGACTTTATTTCCATTTCCAACATTTCACTTTTCTTCTAGGATCTCTTAGACCTTTTTCTTCAATAGGTAGTTTTAGGCATGGCTTGTAACACCCTAGTATTGTTGTCTATCCATGGAAAGTAGGTATTTGAAGAAGATGGCAACTTATCTTTATAACTAGCCATTTTTTTCTTAGGTTATCATTTTTAGCCATATATATTTTGGTCTCCCTCACCAGCCTTTCAATTTGGGCTTTAGTGTACCTAGTAACATTAACGTTCGAATCTGTAGTTTCTTGAGGATCACTATATTCAACCTATTACACAAGGAGATGGCCAAATTCCTTATTAGGATCATCAATGACTAAATGTTTTTTGTTAGGTGGATACAAGGCCCACATTAACAAAGTTGCATTGTTTGGATTATAATCCTAATCCCATGTATACTCTATCTACTCCTTTTGTGCTCAGTTATAGGGTTTTATTTTGGCTTCTTTGGAAGATATAAAATACAATGGCAGGGCTCATATCCCATCCAGGGAGCAACATGACCCTTTCCATTTCTAGCAATGTTCTTCATTTTTCTAGGGTAATGGATTTCATTTCTTTATTAACCTCATCTTGTAGCTCTATTAGAGCTTCTATTTCATGTTCAAGTGTGATATCCTTAATCCTTTCCCTAATGAGTCTACCTTTATACTCATAAATCAATGTAGTTAACTCAGAGGTTTTAACAAAAGCATCATTAGAAACAAACTTTTGGCTAGCATGATGTCTTATATCATCTAAAATATCATTTGGGGATTCTATTACAACAATGTTTCTTTCCATTGGGGGTTCATAATTTTGAATCACAGGTTAAACTACATGTACACCTTCATCATCACTCCCCACTTCTTCTTCTGCAATAGATGTGTCAACAAAGTAACTAATATCTGGTGTAGGTTGAGGAGAGAGTTGACACAATGGAGTTTCACTTTTATCGCATTCCCACGATATCCTCATTTCTTATCTTAGCGAACACCAAAGGAGGCACATCCCTAGTTAATTCTACTTCATGTGAGATTAATACATCCAATCTCTCTATGGGATCTTCAATTTTTGGAAAGGAATGTTCATATTGGGGATTATTGTATGTTCTTGAAGCTTTTTTTGTCATCACTCTGTTATATAGGATCCTCTTCCTAGCAACATGATGTTCATCAACATTTCTTATTAAATCATCTTCTTTATAAATTATATGGTGATACCCTTTCAGTTTTTGACTTTTTTAACATCATTTATAAAATGTTCATGGTCAATTTTTTCCCTAGAATTCCCTTTGGGTAGATTATAACACTAGCTTTTTGTTGATCAATTCATATCCTTTTTCAGAAACCATAGTAAAATCACCAAAGAACAATGTCCCATGCATCAATTATTGCTCGTTATGACTTTTAAGATGCATGAAACCTGAGTAAGCTAATTGCCTTACAATCTCTAAATATGCAACCCTATATGGAAAATCTTTTGGTAACAAAAATGGTGTTCCTTCATATAACCATATATTATAATTTTCTTATAGTCATCATAGGCATACCAATCACTCCAGTTGTGACTAAATTTCCCTCTTTCATCCTTATCCTTAGGTATGAGTAATCCTTGTACTTCAGGTGATAGACTGTAGTCATATGGGTGACCCAAGAGTTTATAGAAAGGCTTCACAAAATACTCTTCAAAATATAAATAATTTGATCTCACACAACTACTGTCCCAAATGGCCTTCCACATCTAGATTGGTCTAATATTTCC
>VDFB02163828.1:0-28365 GCA_007258455.2 Sequoia sempervirens
TACCCATAAATACAAAGAAAGTGTTATGTAAGCTTGATAGCATTATATCACTATTTAATTAATATAGTTTGATGTTGAAAATGTGGCTCCAAATTCTAAATACATTAAATATTTGAAGGGTTAGTCAAATATTCAATAGAGATGTGCTATGGAAGAACTATGTTTTCTTAATGTTAGGCTTAGCAAGTTTTCATTCAATGCGAAATTTTATTGAAAAATGATTAGAAAGGATAATTTCTAGTAAAAGATCAACTACCAATGAAAAATAACTATGAAAAGAAAATATATATTGAGCTAATTTAACATGGTTCTATCAATCCATTTGAGAATTACATCAATTTGAAGTTGAGATCATCCCATGAATTCCATGAAGACTAATTCTTATGATACCTAGTATTAAGATTTAAAAAAACACCAATTTTATTACACATGTAGTTCCACTTGTTTCCCCTTAAGTAGTTGTGTAGTGCATATGATTGTTACTATATTTGTTTGACACCACTTCCACCATATGAATGCCTCCACACATAACCCAAGCTATGGTAGGATTTGAATTAGTAATCCAACTCTAAAATTACATCTTTCAACAACACTATTGAAGCATAAATATCAATGAAATTGAAGGTGTGGTTATTAACATTGAAGAGGGCCCATAAATCCCTATTGGTGGGGTCACATCCTTCCTCCACTTGTGGCCACCATTTTCAAGAAATAAATGTAGCAAATCCACCATATCTTGTCTAGTGGTTGCTAAACAAAAAGTGGCTAGTTAGCCATATGACATGACAAACTATAGAAAGTAAAAGCCTAAAATTTTAACCTCTTTCAAACAAATAATGTCCAAGTTTGTAAATATTCATTGCCTATGTTCAATATAATTCTTTATGAAAATTTTCAAACCTCAAGCATTCTATGAGAGAAAATTCATGGAGTATGAGAATCTAGAGACATCATTTTTATCAAGCTCATTATGAGTTCATATCGAAATTCCCTAAAAACTCACTTTTGGTTGTTGGGATATAACTTTATGGCTAGATAGCTAGTATGAAATTCCTCCACTTGTCAAAAATGTATTCCTTATTCTCAAATCTATGGCTTTGGTTATTAAAGGTCCTTGAAATCATTCAAAGTGAGGACAAATGAGAAGAACCTAATAAATCAAGGTTTACTCAGATCTTTGGAGGATTCCTCTATATGATAGGGTACATTAACTCCCTGTTTTGGACTTGGAACCATCAAATTTGAGGGTCCACAGTTGATCCTAGGCTAGAATTTCTTTCTTAGAGTAAGCTACAGGTGATTTCTAGCAAGAAATATGTGGCGGCTTGGACTGGTTCAAAATGTCCAAATCTAGGGACTACTATGAATGACGATCATCAAAAATTTCACTCAAATTTAGAACATGTGCAGACACTACTTCCTACATCTGATCTTGATCAGTGGTTTTACAGTTAGCTATTGTTTTTAGCAACCCCTTTGGCATTGGAAGGTTAGTAGGGGCAAGTGTGTCAAACAATTTTTGAACCTTATCTCCTAGATTAGAAAATAGGACCCGAGTTTGTCCAGTTTGGGGAAAGGCTTCTTCATGGGTACTAATGGTTTGTGTCAAAATAGTAGTGTCTCTAGCCTCAAATGGAAATTGATTCAGAGATGTTTCAGGATGGTGTTCATAGGTCTCACATGACTGACAAAAATGGTTCAAAATGTCTACAGGGTGTGTGTAAGAAGTTGAGTCCACTTTTTGGCCAAAAAGTGGAAGTGTTTTCCCTGATTTTCAGAATTTGTCACATTTAACCTTAAAATTTGAAGCACTTAGAGATGTAATCTTAAAAAAAGTCACTTATCATAAAATATAGTACTTGGAGTCTAATTTCCAAATATGTAATTTATTTCCAATAATTCGTGATTGTAAAAGTTGAGTTTCATTTAGGCGCTTCTAAAACCACTGCTTAAAAGTCACTTTTTACACCTACCTGGCACCATCCACAAGCTCTTATTCAAACTACTACAGCTTTTCAAACCCTGGGAAAAGATCGGTGGACTCACTGAAGCTTGTTTTCATTGAAGCTTGTTTTCAATATATTTTTGTAATTTTTTATTGATTTTTTTTTTTGTTAATTTTTTATTAGGCATATTTGTCATTTTAAAAAATCGTCATGTATGACATGCATAAGATGACTTAAACTTATCATTTTTGATTCTTTTTTTTTAAATTGAAAAGAATTGTCTAGAGTTGTTCTCGTGCAATCGGATTAGGTCAAAATGTTATGTTGATCAAAGTTATTAAAATAGTAAAAAAACACGATAATTGAGTTTATGGACTAGTTTCATTAGAAATTAATTGAAAAATAAGAAAAAATAATCAAATTATTAAAAATACATATTTGGAATCTACACTATCATCTATAATGGGTTTTAATTTTAGTAGAAAAAGTGCGCAAAATAGGTCTTCAGACATATGTCCAAAGTCATTATTTTTCTGTGACATTAACAGGACCTTCAAGTTGCAAGTCAAACTAGGTCCAAAGCTTAGGTTCAGGTCCCCAAGCCATTTCCCAAACCAAAAAAAAGCCAAAAACCTGCCCAAAAATTCATGAATTTAAAAAGCGAGATCCTATTTCATTAAAAAGCGGAAAAAAACATTTTTATGGTTTACATGAAGCAGGATCCCATTTTTGAAAATTTTTCAAAATAGAAATTTCCAAAAAATGGAAAGTTTTCAAAGCAGGGATCCTAATTTGAAAAATTTCTGAAAATGGATTTTTTCAAAAATTGGAAGTTTCCGAAAATAGAAATTTTTCAAAACGGGATCCCGTTTTTTAAATTTAGGCTCGGGATCCCATTTTTTGCAAGCCGATTTTATTTTTTTCCTAAGGCAAAAACTTCCACGTTTCGTGGACTCATCTTCTTGCATTTACCCTACACAAGGTTGACATGTCAGCTCAGAATTACTTTGGTAATGGACCCTGCACCAGTTCGGGAGTAACAAAATCCATAAATCAACCTCCTCTCCCAAAACCAACCTATCTTGTTGCAATTTCCTGATTAAAACTTGTTCGTTGATAGTGGTCATAGGGTCACTGTGCTCTAAAGGCTTTAGGATATCAATATTAAACATTGAAAGGGTCATGATTTCTTCCCTCCTATGCACTCTTGTCTCTATTTCAAAGTAGGCTACTTCATTAGGACAATCATACTCCATGATCATATGTTTCAGACGTGGCTCACTTTCGATCCTAATATGGGTTGCTACCCCTTTCCATGGCAGCCACATGTGTGAGAAATCAAAGGATAGATAACCTCCAATGCTTTTCATCATGTCCCAACTTAAGAGCATGTCATACGTCTTTGGGATATTAGCTACCTGAATATACATAGAATTCTAGATTCGTGGGTCTGATCCAATCTACACATGTATGTTTTTTAGTTCCCCTACCATATTAACCTCAGTTTTGTCTAACTGTATTAATTTCTTATGAGTCTGAACGAGATTTAAACCCAATTTTTTGCAAATAGAGAAAGGAATAACGTTACTTGAGGCTTTGAAATCCAAGAGGCAATTGTGTAGATTCTTTCCAAAGATTCTCAGGCTTAAAAGGAATGGGGGAGTCCCTATCTTACCTTTGTATAGGACCACATTCATGTCAATAGTTGGAGTCACTTTATTCTTTCCTTTCGAATGATTTTCCTCTTCCAAATCTCTCAACATGATGTCATGTTGGGCAAGGCACCACTTCAAGATGTCAAAAAATGAAAGAGAGGCCTTTTATTTCTACATTTTTGAAATGAAATAAAATTCCATGTCATTATTCATCTGATATTTAGGGACAAAAGTTGAGTTACCTTTGTTTTGAAATTCAGGTGGGCCTTCTAGTGGAGGTAGGTTGTTGTCAACATTCTAGTTAGGCGGAACCATGGTGTTAGAAGGGGTAAATGTGGTGAATGTCCCCTTACTCTAATTTCTCATAAAATGACCTCCTTTGGTTTGGAAGGCCTAAGTGTAATATACATCCTCTTCTGGTTCATTTGCCTCTTTCTTAGGGAAAGGAGATCCCTCTTCATAGACCTCATAGGCCATGGCTATATCCATGGATACACCACTTTTATTGGGAGCACCTTGTAGTGGGGCATCAAATTGTGCAATCTTAACCATTTTTTCCATCTTTGGGTAGTTAACTTCAAAATGTGTTGTAGTGTCATGCAACCTACACTAGATAGTCATGAAATTCAGATCTGTGAGTTTGCAGTGTGTGGCTTATCCTCACTATCTTGATAATTGTGGGGAACTCCCCCATTGTTTGGTCTAGTGTTTCACTACCTATTATTATTAGACCTCTGGTTCTATCCCCTATTTTGGTTTTGATAGTTTTGGTTGGGGGAGTTCTAAGTTTGAAAATTCATTTGATTTGATTGGCGTTCTAGTTAGAATAATTACCTTGGTTGGAATACTCTCCCTAATTCTGGTAATTTTGGTTCTAATTTTGATTTTGAGGGGGTTATACTTGAGTTGTTCCATCTCATTGGTCACCTGAGATAATGTTTTCCTCAAATTTTTTAACTCTGTTTTTAAATGAGTTGTATGCTCACTTTCTGAAGTAGCTACAGTAGACGAATGTGTCATGGGGTTGGATCCTCCAACATGAGTATGAGAATTTTGAGTCTGTTGGGGAGAATCTATAGTGTCACTATTAAAGAATGGTAGTTGGGGTGGAGTTTTTAACTCAGTCGAATGCCCATATGTAGAGTGGGACATCCCTAGGACTTTATTGAATAGAGGAGTTGGATTAGGCATTTTATATCCTAAAAAATGAAAAACCCTACCTAAACTCCCTGCTTGTGAACTTATATGTTGCTGCAATTTAATGGCCAGGTGATACACCTTAGATAGGGAATCAATATCTGGTGAAAGGTAGGTTCTTTGTAGAAATAAGTTGATTAGCAGGTCTATGGCCTTTAAGTATTCTAAGATGGCGATATTCTTAGCCACCAAGTATAGATCTTGTAAGCACTTGTACATCCTCTAGAATCGTGTATTAAACAGAGGCAACGATTCATGTGGTTCCTTATTGTTTATAGAAAATTGGTGGTATAAGATAGTAGAGTCGACATAGACTCAGAATTGGTTAATAAAAGTGTCTTCCAAATTTTTCCAACTTAGGATGGATCCGGTAGGTAGGTTCATATACCAATTCTAGGCCATATCCCCTAACAAGTAGGGGAATGGTCTACATGCAACGACATGATGTTCAATTTGAGCCTGAGTATAGGCATCTTTGAATGCCTGTATGTGCTCTTTAGTACTTCGTGACTCTCCATGAGCATACCTGTGGTAGAATTTCTCCATATTTTTAGGCATTTCATGTATGCCACCAATAATAGTTCCTAGTGGCAAAGGATTATTGGCAAAGAATGCCATGGGTGGCAGTGGATTTGGTTGTGCCAGCTGTGGGATTAATGGAAATCCAAGTGGAGTGTGTAGTGGTGTTAATAGTTGCAGGATCAAAACCCTATGTGCTCTAGGTTTGACAGGGGTTTGGAGTTCAACTAATAGTTCTAGATTTGTAGCAGATCTAAGAACTCTTTCAAACCTATTAGGTGAAAAGGACCCGATTCACTCTAGTTTGTTCTTTTGGGCCCTCCTTCTAGCACCAGTTTTGTTGATGGTCAATGTAACACAACAACATTAAAATAGAATATTGCTACTCCATTTCTCTTGAAAAATATAAATAATATAAAACCATCTATCTTCCAAGGTCTCTGTAGTTGGTTCTCAACTATGTTGTCATCATTCAGTGGCCTACACAAATGTAATGTTCAAGGGGCTTGTTGGTAAAGAATAAAAATTGAATATTACAAACTAATCTAATATTTGGGGGGGTGTAAATAAACAAAAAAAGATAGGATAGGGCTCAGGACAACAGCATATGAACACAAATTTCTTTTAATTCAAAACTGTAAACTTCATAATGAGCATTTTCTTAACTAACTAAAACCTTAGAATAAAACAATATTCAAAATAATCCATACCATTAAATTCATTCGCAGTGCAAATTTAAAGCATACAACCATTCTTCACTACTTTTTTTTTTAAACCTTCTCTTCAAATAACAAAATATCACAAGCTCATTACAAAAATTAATAGATCAATAAATATAGAGAAACATCATCCATAGATAATTCAACGAAATGATTTGGAATTTGGAATTTTCTATTGATTTCATCAAATAAGAGACATTTATGCACAACAAAGCTCACTGGCATACAAATGACCATTGTTCATTAAAATTATCATTAAAGTGACAAACTTATGAAAATAAAACTACTTGCATTAAAACTATAAAAAGTGTTTATGAGTATCTCTGCATAAAAGCTATAAAAAAATAAACTATATCTAATCTCTCATTCAGGTAGCTAATCTGACTTCAATTAGCCGACCTTTACAATGAAGAGATAATTTTTACATATAGACAAATTTAGCATCAATTCCTCCTATCAAAAATTAAGATCCATAAACTAGGGCCCAAATCCACAATTTCAGGGACGCCCAGTTAACTCCAAGTGTTTGTCTCTACATAAATTGTTGGATATGAAAAGGTGTGCCACCTGATTCTTCAATCAAAATCTAAACTCAACTCAATCCTCTGTTGATCACCATGTGTTACTCTTGACCTGCCAATCCTGACCCATAGTCATCCACTTGCTCAAAACTGCCCTAAAAGTACCACTGTCAAAAAGATAACTAAAACAATCTCTTCACTTGTCACCCTAATAAAAATCCCCATGATACTCATCATAATTAGAGAAAACCTTTTTCAAGGTATCATCATTAGGCCCATCGATCCAATCAACTTTAAATTTTGATTCTTCAAATTTCCTCTCTATTCCAACAATAATTTCTCTCAACTAAGCAATGTCTTGGACTCCCCACTACATGTCATATTTGATATCTAACAACCTATCCATGAGTGTCAACTCAATAGTATCTCCTTATTTCATTATCCTATCAATCCTTTCCTCCCAAGAATCTTTTATATCTCCTAGTGTTTCAAGTTTGTGATCTGGAGGTAAAGTTTTATCAATAAGCTTTGAAATCATATCTTCAAAAATGCTTGCTTTTTCCCATATCTCATGAATGCTTTTAAGCATGGATATTATTTATTCAAGAAGATTCTATGTTTTGAAAACAAACACATTAATAGACTTTGAAACAAAATCAGGGCATTCATCCCCCAAATTTTGTGACTAGAAAAATTATTCACAAGAAATTTTATCCAACACCCTCAATTTGCCCAAATATTGCATGAGCTTCTCTTCTTCTTCCCACCATTCTTTTATATATTCTTCAATGGTTTTGACCAATTTAAGGACCCTACCATAATGTTTAAACCCTTCATCCAAATTCTCATCCATGTTAGATTTCAAAGTATTAAACTAGTTATCAAACCATGTGGCCTTCTTCATTTTATTTAGACCATCCACCTCTTTCCTGCTCATCAAAATAGGGACCTCTGATGGTGTAGGATGTTCAGGAGTAGATGAAATTAACTCCTTCAAAAAATTCTTCATTTTTTGCACTTCTACCTTAAGCTCATCCTTGGCCTACTTATCTTTAATTAATCTTGACTTGGCGGTGGTGGCAACAATATCTATCAAATTCTTTTTTCTGATTTTTGGTATGCTTTCCTAGATTAATAGTACTTATCTGATAATCTTCGGGCTACAATTCTCTATCATCTTTCTCAGCAATTGGGGTAGCAATTTCTACTACCAGATCTCCTTTATTGGTCAACTTGATTGAATGTACAACATGAGGCCTTTTCCTTGTCTTTACCGTATCAATTTTGTAATATACAAACAAACCCAAAGGATACATGTACATCTAGTATTTATGGCACCAATTTTTTTTAAGTATTAACATACATCATAATAATCATATTTCACATGACATGAAAACTAAACAAGAACCACATATAACAAATCCTTCGGGTTAACAAGACTGCATTACTTTTCACAACATTTTTACATCACAAGAAAGGTTATTATACACCAGTAATAATAAGATAACATGAACACGGTTAACATATTAATCAAGGGTTACAATATTACAATGCCGTTTCCCAACATAAATAGGGAAGATACAATAAATTGGAATATTACATTTGAAATGAAGAAGTACAAAGCTGCAATACTGGATCCAACTCTGGTACAACTCAGGAGACTCTGCAAGGTACAATTTCGCACTTCTCGATCGACGACTGGGGACCCAATGGGGTGCATAGCACATTCCACCCAACCACGTGGACCCAAAGGCCCACCCCCCGTGCTAAGAGATGACAAGAAGGATCCCCAACAATAACCATCATACAGAACAAGGGCACAAGACTTCTCAACAAGATTCACAATAACATAAGGCAGTCTCAGCACAAGATATAACTAACACAAGATGTGCCCATCATAATAAATAACCAATAAACCATCAACATACAAATGCCGACATGTGCTTCTAGAGGCTCAAGAATATCATAGCGGGAAACAAAGCATACATAGTTGTGAAAGGAAGAGTGTCATCACAATGTTGCATGGGTTACCCTGGCGAATCTTCCTAGGTCCCGGCCCCCAACTTGGGTTACCCTGGTGACCTCTTACGAAACCCGGCCCCACATGCAATCCAATGCGGCATCGATTATCTTTCATGAGGACAAGACAATGATTTCGCCATTCCAGGCCTTCTCAACTCATCTCAAGCCCATACAAGCACTTGAGCCATGAGTGAGGCATTCACTTATATCTTGTTAAAGTGTGATTATACCCAAAACCCCTAAATAAATATTATCGTTTTCACTTAATTAACAAACTTCCAATGAGTTACCCTGAGACCACTTCCGGGTCTCGGCCCCCATTGAAAGCCACTCCCCTTATGAAACAACAAAACTCAAAAGACACTATCAGGGTAAGCTCCATGCACAACATATAAAGCCACATGATAAGTTGCATTAAGCAAGACTTACACCATCCTACACAAAATTTTCATAACAAAACTACTTTCAAGTGCAAGGCTAAACCCATAACATTCAAATAGATCATACGAACAATAGTTCACAAAGTACCAAAAATAAAGGCCGATAATAAAGCAACACCTTTCTTTCCCTTTCTCTGGAAGACTGATAAATCACTAAAACAAGGGATTTCCATGGCAAGATCAACAAGATCTCAAAAGGCTAAAGTTAAACCACAATTTGCAAATCAACAAGTGAAATCATCACAACAAAATCTCACTCAAGCAAATACCAACATAAACAACTCACAAAACCAAAATCTTCCCAAGGGCCAATTGACTCAAACAAAATTCCTCCCACAAACAGTAACTCATAACCATCTCAAAATCAAAAATTTCACCACAATAACCAACGACATTGTCAACCAACAAAACAAGTGATTATAACATGAAAACTCAAATAACCACTTCAGGACTGAAATAGGATAGTGAGGGGTAACCTCTCAACCTTAAAGTCAAAATCCTCTCATTGATTCTAAGACACAATGGGCTCTCTCCATGAAATTGGAATGAGAATACGATGATAAGATAAACAACCACCTTTTGGGTCAGAACATGAGGAGACACTAGAGTGATATTGGACGCAAGGGTGTAAATATAGGCTAGTAAAATATTTACCTGAAGAAAAGACTACAACATAGTGCTCAACTAATGATGTTGAATATTTAACAATAACAGTCTAGTAAGATTTTGAAATGAAGGCAAGTGCTCGGCCAAAGAAGGACTCTGCCACAATTTTAAGAGAGGAAAGCAACGCCATTTCTAGACACAGATAATGTAACATACAGCGACCAAGATACTAGTATGAAACAGGCACGCTAGCTAAATACAGGGAATGTTTATACATTTCATAAAACAATATTTACTAGACTAACAATTACAAGGAAACATTGCCTCTAATTCGAGCACTAAGAATTGGGTGTACATCAGTTGCAGCGACGCATGAAATAAATATTGGGTTCATTCCATGTTCAAGGCACAAAGACCTAAAAGAGATTAGCGCTATAACAAGGTGTACTATATCAAATATCCAGTATAATGAAGAGACATCTACCAAAGCATAACAGCAGGGTATTCATCATAGGAACATATAGATTAGATATGTATAATGACAGAGAATTTTCCAGCAACACAGCTTTTAGTTGGATCATAAAGATGTTACAATTTACGTTCTTCTCTAAATTAAACATCTTGTACAAAAGCGGATAGGTGTGGCAAAATTCAAAAGAAAAGAAAGAAGATTGAAGAAGTATAGTGGTATTAAAAGATACTCTAATATATGCTTTTGCAAAGAAGACGGATCACACCCACAAACAAGGAAAATCAATGCAGAAAAAGAGACTGAATTGGCTTGACAAATGGAAACAGTAGGGTATAACTAGATTCACGGTTATAATCTAATTTATACATTCAGAATATAAGCTGTAATTCTAAGGTCGTGATTTGTATTCTGATGGACATGAGCTCATAAACATAACAAACTTAGTGTTTCATTTAGTTTGTGAATACCAGAAACCACTGCAGCTATAATGGCCATTCCAAATCTATGAGGATTGAAGTCCTTACAAAATAAATGGAAGAATGGATACAGGGAAGAGTCTTGAAGCCAACGAGGTTCAGATAAAAAAAATAAAATAATGAGATTAAGAAATAATTCTTCTTTATCATCGATATTGAAACTATATAAATATATAAATATATAAACCTCTTATTCTTAAGAAGAAATATTGAATGATCTTCGGATATTTAACTTTGGATCTAAATATAACGATAGACAACATACATATATATCTCAAGGTTTTATCAAAAAAGGGCAAATTCAAGAGATAGCACCTGATAATGTCTCGATCTTGCAGACCTTCATTTGCAGAAAAGATCGAATGTCTGTAGCTATCTCCGCAATCCCACCAGCTCATGATCAAATGGTTTCCTTCCCTCGCTCTCCACTCTCACCAGCTGGTTCTCTTTTTTTTTTTTTTTTTTGTTAAATTCTATTGCGCCCCAATTCACATCCTCCCATTCATTCTTAGCTCTACCGTAATTATCTCCACTTCCACCCATAGATTTGGCAGTAGCATAAGCCTCGTTCTCTTCTGGCTATTTGCTGATGCTCTGCCAGTTGCTATCAGACGTTCTGGTGGTGATGGCATACCTATCCTCTCAGAGTGTGCGCGCATTGAAATAAATTGGCCTTCCAAAATTGCTCGAACCTCAGAAGCAGCATTGAACTCTGGTACTTGATGAGCTGTTGCATGACTCTCGGCATAATTCTCATAGTTGCTAAGCTGGTAATGATGAATTCCAACTGGGAGAGGAGGTAAAATCTCCGGTTCTTTATAGTAAAATTCCATATTGCCATCATTTAGAGGAGGAGTTTGGTCTATTAATTCATTGAACGTGTCCAACGATCCATTTGCACAGCGGTTTCGAACTTCTTCACGTGTTAGAGTTCCATTTTTGTAGACCAGCATCACTATAATACCCTCTTTTCCTTCCCAGTAATCAGCGAAGTGTTGTTGAATAACTGAATCAATTCTGCCCACGAATCTCTGCAAAGGTTCGGGCTTCAAGAACTGCATGATGGCACCTCTGATCCGCTTGTGATCCTTGCCAGAAAGCTGGTCAATACCAGTTTCCCCAAAAATCCTGGTTAAATGTTTGGGTTGCGTGTTCATTATGATGTTCCC
The DNA here is from genome assembly GCA_007258455.2 of Sequoia sempervirens. Classification (NCBI taxonomy): domain Eukaryota; kingdom Viridiplantae; phylum Streptophyta; class Pinopsida; order Cupressales; family Cupressaceae; genus Sequoia; species Sequoia sempervirens. The sequence continues at coordinate 11,743 of VDFB02163828.1, forward strand.
ATCGTTGTAGAAGAGAAATCGGTTGCCTGCTTGGCCTGTGAGGATGACTGTTGGGCAACCCATCAGGGATGTTGTAACCACTCAGAAATTGAAGAGTTTCTCCGAAAGAAAGACTTCAGAATGATCAATACAACCAGTAATGAAGCCAGTGATGTGGTAGTACAAGAAAATAAGAACTATTAGTGTTCTAAACATCACTCAGAGTTGTGGCGATCGCCTGCTTAGCACTGAACTCCATGGTGGGGAAATGAAACTAATGATGAGGGTTCTGTGGTTGAGAGACACCTCCTTCTACGTTGTGAAAACAATCCAGGCAGAAAAATATGTAACGATACAGATGAGAATCGATAAGAATCATCCTTGAAAGCCATACCAAAACGACATCATAGCGATTATTAGCGGAGAATTCTTCCCCGCACCAAAAAGCCCTACCCATTCTGTTATCTCCCACATGCAAGGAGAGAATAACTGCATCACAGCAAGTTGAGCCCCCCTCAAAACGTGCTCCAACACCAAGATAAACTATCACATATCCCTAATGCGCATTTACATTCAACAAGAATGATTGGTAACCAATTAAAGCCATTTCTTAACTCCTGTATGCAACCAGTTATAATCGGTATATAATTAAATTATTTTCCCCCATGCAAGGCAACTGCTCATTAAGGATTTTCCTAAAATACTGTTTGTAACCGCCTCCACACCATCAAGACTTTAATGAATATTCCATACAAGGAAATCCATTACAAACTAGAACACTCAAGAGAATAATTATATTTCATTTTAATAACTTAAAACAATTATTTTGTTTATCCTTTAGTTTAATAAATCTTTTATCTTCGATAATCAAGGCCTATAACTTCACCATTAAAGAAATGACTGAACTCAACACTAGCTGCAAGCATAACTCAAAAGAACAACTCATGATAACAAGGTTAGGACAAGGTACGGAGGGCGTTACAAATTTTTCTCTATCATCCCACGATATTGGATGGGATTGTACTTGTTGCCTATTTTCTAAATTTAATTTTAGCCAAGTGGGTGCAATTGGCTGAGTGGCTACTTGTACATTAGGAGGTGTCGAGGATGGAGGTGTAGAAATTTTTCCAATGGTTTTCTGAGAATTAGCCTTTTTTAGATCCTCTTTCTCCTTCTATAACCATTCTTGTTCCCTTCTCTCATTCTTAGCTCTTATTTCTTCTATCTTTTTTATTTATTCCTCTTGTTTAGCAACCTCCTCTTCATCCCTCATCCTCTAATGTTGTAATTCTTTAGCTTTAAGCTCTTCCTCCGCTACCTTTTATTGTGCAACCTTCAATTCTCATTTGAGAGCTTCTTCTTCTAGTTTCTTTAGTGCTTCAGCTGCTTCCTTTTCCCTAGCTAGTTCTTTAGTTTTCATCCTATGTTCTTCTTCTTCTTGGGCAGTCTTTTCAGCAGCTAACTTTTGGGAACTTTCCATTAGTTCTTCCTTTTCTTTGTCAATCAATACATCATTTAGCTTCACTTCTGCACTATGCAGACTACCAGCTTCAAACCCAGTTTCCTCTTCTCCTGGTTCCTCTTCAACTTTCCTTAGAATTTCTTCCAATTCGGGTCCTTCTCCTTCCTAAAGTGGAGTTCTTTTAGAATTTGAAGAAATATCTACTATATCAACTACAGAAGGTCTTTCCTTTTCAACAACTATAGTTCAAAAAATTGATGGAATGGTAGGAGCATTTTCCTCTAAGGAACAATGACATGTCCTTCTCTAGAAATCTCTTCACCAAGGTGTACAATAGCTAAGGGTGTGGTAGAAAAACCTGAAATAACCCTAGCAGCTACTTCCTCATAAGTAATCTTTGCTTTATGCAAAGCATCATCAATCTGCTATAAAGAAACATCTTCTTCTATTTGAGGAGGCTCTTCTATGGCTGCATCCATTGTTGCAACACATTTCTTCAACCTTTTTTATTGTTTAGTCTCTATGGAGGAAGTGGGTTCACTGCTAGAACCTATTTTCTTTGACACCCCAACTCTTGGTTGTTTTAAACAGAGTTCAATCCATTTCAAGCTCCTATTCACCACTCCTCATGACACTTTCTTGATCTTAGTTTCTTATTTTTTTTCCCAATCAATGGGCTTCAAACTCTTTGTGGCCACTTTTTCCATATCATAATGAGGATCAAGTGTGATCCCATCATCTATAGTGCCTTAAGAATATCAGTTTTAACATCAAAATCCCTCATCCAGGGAATTGTTAATCTCTCATAGCCCATTTTTCTTACTTCAAACCGATCTTGAAGGTTGGCCCAAAAATCCTCAAGAAGTGGAATATGTTGAGGAAACTGAGAAGGGTACAACACATACATTTTTCTCTTAGGATAAAAAAATTTCCTATAAGTGTGTTGCTGTAAATTTAAAGCCTGAAATTCCTCTGTTGCTGACTTAGCCATTACCAAAGAAGAACAAGAATAAAATACCAATTTCAAGGGAAAAGAATAAGCAACATTCTTATGTTGTGAGGAAAACACAACATTTACTTTTGCAGCTTTCCTAGGAAACTCCATTAGAATCCACCTATCACCACAACATATGGGAAACTTAAAAGGGTGGCCATCAAAACCAAATAACCTAAAATAAGTAGTCTTGGGATATTGAATAAACTAATACCCCCATTCCCAAATGAACTCCATAGATTCTCATGAAAATTAGAAACCCATGTCACCTGTGAGTTGGTTTATAACAACATATAGAAAAGCATCATTGACTCTCTTAAAGTGCTTCTCTGACTTCTTAAGCTCAAGTTGGTCATAATGTTCCCAAACCTTCTTTTGATCTAGGCCATCATCCATTGACCCTTGAGTGTTCAATCCAGGAAACCATCCAATCATTGCTACATAGTACATGACATAAGAAGACATATAAAATGTCTTAGTCTGTGTTACTTTGAGGAGTTAGTCATGAATATTATTTGAGATGATTTGGCCCCAATCTAAGCATTGATTTCCATCTAGAAACAATTGGATGAAAGGAAACATCTAGTGTTCAAAGAAATGATAATTTGATTTTCCAAACACTCTAGCCAGAAATGTGATAATATCCCCTATATCTTTAGAAAAGTCTAGCCTCTTGGGATTAGGCGACACTTTCTTCACTGGCATCTTTTCTTTCTTTAGCCATCGTTTATTGATAAGTTATTTATTTCCTTCCACATTCCTTTCCCATAGTTCAAGTGACTTGGCCTCAGTCATAATCTTAATATCAGGGTAAAGAGGAGGGTCAAAAACATGTCTGATCATGGTTGTGGTTAAATAAATGATAAAATTACCCTGACCATCAATACATTGTCTCTAGGTAGGATTGTAAATTTGTGCAGTAGTTAGAATAAACTTAGGGAACTATACAACTATAGGAAAACTAGCTACATGAGGTAGCCCTGACTCTACAATTCTCCTTTCTCTTGGGGCAACATCCTCTAAAAATGTATCTATGTGGAACTACTCCAAATCCATATGTCCCACCAATGTTTTAGTTATGTTCATAACTTCAGAGTCAAAATTAGATGGAACTAGGCTCCCCTAGAATTTATACTTCATAGTGAGAGGCACTTATTCTAGTTTTAACCTCTTAAATCTTGCTCTCTTTGATGTTCCTTCAAATGTTCTATCAATAGGCACTTCCTTAGTAGGTACTTACCCTTAAGAGTTAGACATTTATTAGTTATCCTACAATTTTATGTTATTAGGCAAAGAGGAAAGATATATGAGGAGTAGTTTATACATGAGAATTCATATGACATCCATATTAATTCAAGATAGAATCCAATTCAATATCCATATTAATTCAAGATAGAATCCAATTCAATAAGTTAATTCATTATTTTCGGGCCTCAGGTTCAGAACGGAACCAAGAACTTAGTCATTTTAAGCATAAACTAAACTTTGTTGGGAGTCAGGATTGGGTCATGACTAGGTACCAGACCTACATTTACAAAGAAGTTCAGTTCAATTTCATAGTCTGACCCTATAGTGTTCAGGAATCAGGATCAAGATCGAGGCTTGGCTCGACACTTAGACATATGATGGTAAACAAGTTGAGTATCAATTTGTGGTCTAATCCCATAATGTAGTTGGGAGTCAGGATCAGATCATGACTAGGAAGTGGTAGTTAGCTAATGGAATCAATGAAGGGGATCTTGCAAATTTTTGATCTCGACGTTGAATTGGAAGTTGAGATTAGGTTGTCATTTGGAACCAAACCCATTCATAATGGACAAGTGCTAGTAGCTTCCCAAGTTATGATCCCGATAGGATATTAGGAGTTGGGGTTGGGACTCCATGAACTAGGCCTTAAATATGCATACTAGGAATGGGTAAACCCTGAGTTCCAATCTCGCTAAGATATTGGGAGTTGGGATCTGGGTGTTTGCAAGTCAATGTATCAATCGATGTGTTAATGATTCAGTGTTGAAACAACTTATTATCCTTATGGTAATGTGGGAGGGGGAGGGGGTCAAAAGTGGGACTTGGAATAACAATTAGTCAACAATTTAAATCAAACTCATGGTATCAGTCTAACCCCCGATGTTGATAGTAATGCGGGGATCAGACAAACTTGGGTGAACAGAGACCGAGTAGTGGACAAACCTAAGTGTCGCTTTGATTGTTGACACTGAAATGCATGTGGGAATCGGGGAATTGCAAGGTGAAACTAACAAAGGAAATAGTAAATATGATAGTATCTTAGAATGTGCCTTCGGGACCAATTTATGTGTGGGATCAAGAAATTTTGATTTTAAATGGTCGAAACTTCAAATTTTGAAATTCAAACTAGTCTGACCTAAACTTAGAGCAAAACCCTAGAAAACTAGGGTACAATGAGATGGGCAATCCTATGACCAAAACACAACATGACAATGCAAGAAAATGAAACAATGCATAATGAACCCAACAAGAATTCGAGAGTGAAGCAAAATGCACCAAATAGTACAAAAGAAAATGTAGATAGAAGAAATAAAGCCGAAAAAGAAAAGAAAGATGAAAAATGAGAACAAACATGTGAGACAAGAGCAACCAAAACATAAGAAACAACAAAGAAACAAGGACAAGAAATGAAAGAAAGAACACCTAGCTTCAAACACACCCAATAATTCTCACATCACGTTGTCAAATCATAGCAAGTTCCTTAAACCCTAGCTCAACATCACTCTTGTTCTCTTCACCAAACTCTTCAAAGTAGAATGGAAAAAAATTGAGAAGTGATGGGATAAAAACCTATTCATGCATGCAAACAGTTATGACATTAATTTTGGGTTGGTTGGGTCTCAAGATTCGAGCAGAGTCATAAATACGAGGCTATAGGAACGAAGGTAAGTGGGAGTCAGGATTAGGGAATAGAACAAAACTAAGCCTTCAAAAGGTACAAAGTTCAGTTGATGACCCGTAGTCCAAAACCCAACGAATAAATAAAACAAAATGAGAAATAGAATTGGATCATGAGATGAACCTAGAACTTCAAAAAGTTCAAAGCACAAGTCACGATCTAAAGTCTAATCCCGAAAGAAAAAAGGAAATGGGACTAGGATCAGGACTCAAGAAGAAACTAGAACTTTCAAAAGGTTCAAAGTTAAAATCATGGTCTAAAGTTTGATCCTAAAGCAAACAAAGACACGAAAGGAGTCAAACATCAGGACTGGGCTAGAAATAGGAATAAGAACTTTGAGAAGTTCTTGGTTCTAGTTCCCATTTGAAACCTGACTTCGACACGAGTAAAATGCACAAGGAAAAAGAGGGGGTTGGGATTAGGCCAAAAGTAGGAACCAACACCCGAGAAGGGTGCAAAGTAATGGTTCTAATCTAAAATCTGACTCTAACACAGAAAAAAAGATAAGAAAAAACATAGAAGTGGGGCTGGGACATGCACAAAAACTTATACTTCTCAAAGCAACAAGTGTGAGTGCTAGTACGTGATCCGAACCCGAAAGAACAAATAAATGACACAAGGAAAAAGATGGGGGTAGGACTGAGACATGAACAGGGACTTGAACCTTTGAAAAAGTAACATGTGCATGTTCCTTCTCAAAACCCAAACCCAAAAAATAAAGAAAACAAACACTTAGGAGGAAAAGAACAACTCCTAAGACCCAAACAAGAACACCAAGGACAAAACAAACACAAGGGTGACCCATTTTGACCAAAAACAAAATGGGGTGGTTATGCAAGGCATAACAACAACCACATTCAATGGCTATTTATAACTATAATGTTATAAGGTTTAGTTGTTGGTCACAAATTCTTAACCTTTTTTTAAATTATTTATATTGATGCTTCTACTTGTATTTATATCACACTATTGGTGGTCATCAAGCCTCCTCTTTTTGTCTATTTTATTTCATATAGTATGTGTAGACACTAAATATTGCTAACACTAATTTTCATTCCACCACCCATATCTCGATGCATTTAAAGAAAATGTCACATTCATTAATCCAAAAAAAAAATCTTAATCCACTCTATTAAAACTCATTGGTTAAATAATATTTATTATTTAATTTAATTTAAATAATTAATTATCCATAATTAATTTAATAAATTATTATAAATTTCAAATTAGTTAAATAATTGATCAAAATAGTTAACAAATATTATGAAAGAAAAAAATTATTTGAAAAATAAAACTCAATTAGTTATCTCTTTATGAGAAAAAGTCAATAAATTCATTACACTAATAAATTATTTAATTAACCAATAACAAATTCCACCTATTCTCACCCACTTCACCTTTCATGGTATAAGATCTTGATTAAAGATCAAATCCTAGCCACTCATTCATCTTTTAAAAATCCTATAAATCGAGATCAAATACTTGATTTCAAAAACATCAATGATCTTGGTTTGAGTAAATGGTAACCAAACAAACAACTGACATAAAAGTATCAAAATCAAAAGTGTATACACATAGTGCTCTATTGGATATTTGTATTTAATTATAAGAATAATTTTAATATTTTATTTTCTCATTTTTTATTCTAATTTTTATGCTTACATTGTCTATCTCAAGTGGATTTTCATTTATAGGATCAAACTTGTTTTTTTTTGTAGGTTCTAATAATTTTCCATTTTCTACAGCTAATTCATTGATCTCCATATCAATAATATTCCTATATTGTAGGTAATCCTATTCTAGATAGTGGCCTTGATGGTGACTAAAAAATGGGTTTTCTCTCTAGCTTTCCTACACCCTTCTCCACATGCAAATGTGTTTCATTTTTTTCATTTACATCCATTCTAATTTAGCATACAATTTTCTCTAAGTAGTTTTCAATCTATTATCATATCAGTGAAAACTCAATCAACTTTATTAAAACCAAGGTTCAATCTTTATATTTTAGAATATTTTCTCACATGTTGATGAGGTGTAGATATAGAACCTTGAAACCTAGAGGTCTTTCATACTAATATTCTGCAATTATAATTTATTTTTGTTTGATGAGTAAAATTTAAACTATATTATCTTGAGAATAAGAATTCTTTGTGATTGAGACCCAATCAAGATTCTCAATGAAAAATAATATGTTATCAAAGAGTTGATCAAAAGAGTTGATCAATTGGTGACATTATAGAGAATTTATATGAGATTTACTATAAAATAAATAATGATATCAAGGAATTAGATAGAACCTTAGAGTAATTCCTTTCATTGGTGGTTAAACATTAATCTAGGGTGGACAAATTTGTGGTTAAAAGTGTAGTGCACGAATAGGGCATTAAGACCACCATCACATCCCAAGATAATATGTTTGATTCTATCTTTCTCTCCATGTCTCAATCTATTATGAACTTTGAAAATAAAAAAATATACGCGAAAGATAATTTGACAAGCTTATCTGCAGATAATATGTGGAGAAGGAATTATAGATAGCAAAGGAATTCCCCAAAAATAATAGCTCTTGAAAATTTCTATTAAACAACTAGAATATTATAAAATTTGTTTCTGTCATGGGAGGGTGATCTAGGATAAAAATATATATGTTATCCATTTGAAAGTGGTGCAAGACAATATCTAATCACCAAAGCCAATATATTGTTCAACTAGAAAGAGATCCTATGAAGCCACTATGGGAACTCTTTTTGTGGAGTAAGGGATCCCATGAGAAGAAGAATATTATTTTATAGAACAAAAGGAAATTTTATGCAATAATATCATAGCCCCTAATTTAAGATTTCATGTTTAAGAAGGTGTCTTTGGGGTGGCATTGAAATTTTCCCTCACTCAATTCCTAAATTTTTTCTACTTTATATCATTCATCTATAATTTTTCAAATTACTGACAATAATGTAAATAATATTTAGATATATATTATAGATTTAACATTTCTTGTTGCTAGAAAATCCTCAAATTTTGGAGCTTAAAGTTTTAACCTTTCCCACTATTAAAAATGTCATGGGTTTCCATAATTATAATATATCCTAAAATTTATCAACAACACCTACTAAGATATTTAGGAAACACACATCCATGGGACTACAACCTTATTAATCATATTCCATATTTCTAAGAATTTTATTATTCCTTGTGAAAAATATAAATAAATGATTTAAGAGTTAAAAAAAAAAAATTCATCCCTAAATTGATAATGAAATGAAACTGAAAAATAGAACATTGTTGTAAATGCTAAGTGGTTATTATAAATGGCATTTGACTACATGATATTGTAGCTTTAAAACCATACAAGACTCCTATATACTATTGTTCATTCAAACCACCAATCAATCCAATACTTGCGATATTAGTAAAAATTATTAAAAGAATATAATTATAAGTCTATGTGAGTCTTGTATATTGGTTATCAAATACAAAAGGGGTAGTATAATTAAAGTAGATGATATATTTCCTAGACCACCATTATTCATAATATCATGCACAACTTTTCAAATTGAACCCTTTGTAAAAGAGGTATATGTAGAGGATTATGAACATGATAAAGAATTTAAAGATTTATACACATAAGGAAAGAGAGGAAAATTTGTTAATTTTGTAAAAAAATATAATTATATTTTCAATAATGTTTTCTCTTTAAGATTGGGAACTTGTGTGTGTTGAAAGATCTGAATTGTTATTATTGAAAAAAGATCATAACTCCAATGTTGATGGAATTTTTGGGTTCACTAAGGCTATATTTGACCTACAATAGTGTTTATGTTTATCATATATGCAATTTGATGTCTTAAATATTGTATGTGTGTGTGAATTATGTAATTTTAATAAACCTATATAGCTAGAAGTTGAGATTATATTAGCTATAAACTATACCTATTTGTTGTTGGGAAAAGGTATATTTTTCATCTTGCATAATGTCATAATATAAATTTTATATTATTTTTGTTTTAGGTAGGGGATCTATGGATACATGCATCACATGTGCTATAAATTATTATCAATACAATATATGTTGTATATAACATTGGGATAAATATTTAATGTTCGTTGCATATTGAAAAAATATTTATCATTGAAAAAACTTAGCACCAAAAAGTAAATGAGGGGGACATGAATTTGTAAGCTTATAGTATTAGTCATATGGTTTATATAATACCACTTGTTGGTTTTGTGCAAGCTTATTTCTATAAAAGTAGGCATGTGAGTAGTTTTTAAAATTAGCTATCATAACCTTTGGCTTGTTGGCTAAGGTTGATTGAGAAGCTCTTGTAGATTAAATATGTGAGGAGAGGAAGCATTAGTGTAGTCATGAATACATGGTCTTACCAAATCACCTATTCATATAGTAGAAAACACATAGCTCCACATTTCCAAACAAAATATTGAAAACTTACATTATTAATTAGTAATAAAATCATTACAGTAGGATATAAGCCTTTAATGGACTTCAATACCCTTTACTCTCAAGCCTTAAAAACTTGCAACATTGACCTAAAAAATATTGCTCCAACTTTTTCTCATTGAATCTTATAACTCCACCCAATAGACTTCAAGCCCTATAGAAGACTCCCCCAAAAATTTCCCAAATAAGTTTGAAAATCCCTATTTAAATCATAAAAAATATAGTTCAAGAATGATAGGACATATTTCAAGCCTCCATTTTCTCTTGGGGTCTATGTGTAGGAGATTTAAACCATCACTTCATCATTTTTTGGCAAAAATTTACATTTTGGTAACAATTTTAAAAATTCAATGGGGTCTTGGATGTGCTCCACATAGAATATGAAGTCCAAACTTAGGTAATATTTGTGAGAATTTAGGTTTAAAATGGAATTATGGGAATCTAAGGGTCATCAATATATGTCACCAAATCTTAAGAAGTCCCACCATTTTTCATTCCGTAGAGAAACATAGGTCATGGAGATGATTTCATGATTTATAGGGGTGACTAGATAAGATTTGGTATATTATAGAATTTCCACAAATCTGCCAAGGAGAAGGAATTTTAGGAATATGTAGTTGATGATAAATTGCAAGAATTTCAAGGGCACTTGAATAATATTTAGTATCAGGGTATGTGCAGGATCATGATGGGCCAAAAGGTGGCGATATGATGGGTATGTGTAGGGTATGTGGCTGATGACTTTTTTTACCCAAAATTGATGAAACAAAAAGGGTTTTAAAGGAGATTCTTAGCTTTCCACCTATATAAATTATTCTTTACTTTTAATTTAATAAAAAAATATTATTCATTTTCTATTTGAATTACGACTAAAGTCCTGATTGATAGGTTGATTGAAAAAAAAAATATAGCTTTCAAACGGTATCACATTTTTGAATCTAAAACATATGTCTATTCTATACTTGCATACTATAGGATTACAAAAATGAATTTGATGAAGTTTGACCAAAGTTAAAGGTGAAATTGAGGAAATACAAATTTTTTATTTTTTAAAGTTGTAAAATTCTGGTAATTATTTGCTTGAAAAAAAATTACAAAAAGTATGCATCACATCAGGACATGATTCCTCTACTTATATCTAAAATCTTATAAAAATATATTATCATTTTATTTGTGGTTAGGAAGTGGGATAGAAACCTACTTATATTTTCCTAAAATTTAAGTACTACTGGATTGAAATTTCAAATTTTCACCAAATAGATTTTTTTTTAAAATAAACCTAGTAGTTTAGAAACTACATTTAGTTTGCTACAAATTCTATTCTAACATATTTTTGAAATAATATAGATAACTTATTCAAACTTTTACATCAAATTTCCTAACTCTGATTTTTCTTAATTTTTCCCACTTAAGGGCTTGTTTTTTCCATGATGATCCTACACATACCCATCACGTGAAATTTTTACAAGAGTACAAAGAATTAACAATCAATGAGTGAAAAAATTCCTTAAGGAATTAGTGGAGATTTGAAGGTTTCTAGGATGTGTCAAGATTACCACAAAATTAGATACATGCCAAATTTCCATAATCAAAACAATGGTGAAAACTCTACAACTTAATAACATGCTCAAATTTGGTAAAAAATTCATAAAAATTCTAAGGTGAACACCCATTTGGATTCTGTTCAATTTATGCTCTCACTTATACATGAGCCAACCAAAAATATTTGATAATTTATCAAAAAATCTAATAAGAAAGAACAAGGAAGAAACAAACAACAAAAAATAGGGAAATTCTTTTTGGTTGTTGAAGATTTCAAGTGAACCCAGATGCTCCTACATCAAACACGTTGAGAAAAGATTTTGTGAGAGTAGCTCACAAAATGGAGTTTGATGGTAGAACCACCCTTCCAAGTTGTAAAAAACCTACAAAAAGCTCCATTACTAAAGTAGATTGATTTGAATCTTTCCTCCTTTGCCTCTTCATGTGTGGATCATTTTGAATGTTCTTGGTACTTCATGTTTTAATCATTTATCACACCTTGATATAGTGTTGATTAGCACACTTTATATGATTTGACATTACCCATGTAGTCGAAGTGTAAGGAAAATCAGATGCGGAAACAATTCTCCTAACGTCAATACCTCAGGAAAGAATGTAGATACACTTTTAATTTTTCTAATTATAGTCCAATTAAGATGCACTATGAAACAGATAACAAAAAAAAAGTATTTGAAAAACACATAGGAACACCAGATATATGTGGGAAAACCCTTACGGGAGAAAAACCCACCACACCAAGAGAAGTCACTTTGTATTCTAGTAACAAATAATTACATACAAGTTTCAAACTTATCTTTTTGATGTCTATTTATACAACAGCATTCACCATGAACAATCTTGAATAGGAACCTTCAAGCTACAGTCTTTACAGTTTAGAAAACATTTACTAATCATACGATCACCTAGTAATCCGTTGATCCAACCAACTATCGAACCATCGAGCATCTGCAACTATAAACTATATTCATGTCGATCTCTATCTGTCGAGCTTCCTCATAGAACCATCACAATGAACTGCCTTCCAACTGTTCAGATTCAACTCCTCTTATTGGTCCATGAGACTCCACATAGGACGGTCAAACTGTTAATAGAATTCGCACTATGTTGGCATCTCGATGAGACACTAACAGTGTCTCGCCGATGCCACATAAACTTCATATCATTATTGCCAAGAGTTACCATAGTCACCAAGATGTTCTATCAAGCTTTTAGTGTTACGCCGAAACACCAAGCAGTCACCCAGACCTATCGCTTTCTCTAGGAGATCATAGTGAGTCACCAAAGGTTTTATCGAAGTCACAAGTCATATCGAGCTCCAAAGAATAGTCAGCAAGACTTACATCTTTCACCAAGAGAACATACCAAACTCCAAGACTTACTCTGAAGGCTTCAACATAAAGCATTATCAGCGAGACATGTTACTTTTGCTAAGACATGACACCGAGCTCTAGGACTTACCCCAAAGTATTATGTCGCCAAGAGTTATACTGAAGATCCCTTATCATCGGCGAGACTTACATTCTTTGCTGGGACTTCTTCCCGAACCATTTGGGTTACCCCAATAGCCATCGGCTATAGGCAAGACATCCTTCAGTTGCTAAGACATTTCTCCAAAAGCCTTTGTGTTACACTGATGAACAACATTTGAACCTCCATCGGTGAGACCTTTGAACATCGGTAAGACTTCTTACCGATAGAATATAAGCTACACCGAAGACCAACATGTAACATACTGTCGGTGAGGCTCTAACACTTCGCTAGGACTTCTCACCGAGCAGCTATAAGCTACCTCAAAGCCCGTGGTCACCATGAGTCTCCCTGATACATGATTGAATGGCTTGTTGGCCAGAGGTCTCTCGAGCGCTAAGAGGTCATACCGAACACTCCTTGTCACAGCGATAGCTCCACAGTGATAGCATTTGGAAAGACTTCTGCAAGGTCACAGCGACCTATTCAAAACATAATGAATCAACCTACTAGTCGGCCAAACAATGAAGATGTCACACCTACTTGGCTCTAATGGAGGTTTCAGCCTGTATTTTTTGAGGCACATATTTCCAACAATCTCCCACTTGATGAAGATCATACAGGCACCTCCAAAGTACAACATAATTTACTAAAAATCATGGGTACTAAGGCCCATTGAACTGGATCACCACCTAAATTTGTCTATGCTCACTAGCTTCGTCAATGAATCTGCAACATTTTCTAGAGTATCAACCTTTTTCAAACTAACCTTTCCATCCTCCACCATATCTTGTACAAAATGGTACTGTACATCTATATGTTTTGTCCTGGCATGGAAAGTAGGATTCTTTTCCAGAAAAATTGCACTCTAACTGTCACAGAAAATAGTTATTTCCCTTGCATCAAAACCAATGTTAGAACACAAATGTTTCAACCAAAATGCTTCTTTACAAGCATGAGTAGCTGCCATGTATTTAGCCTCCATAGTGGAAAAAGCGACTACAGCCTGCCACTTGCTCATCCAACTCACTGCACCACCATTCAACATGAAAATGTATCCACTAGTGGACCTCCTGTTGTCAATGGCCCCTGCCCAATCAGAATCTACATATCCACAAATTTTGAGAGTCCTATGTGATTCAACCAAATTCCCATGGTAACACAAAGCGAAATCTGAAGTACCCTTCAAATATCTAAACACTCTCTTCATAGCATCCCAATGCGTTCTTCCTGGATTAGCCATAAATTGACTAAGAACTCCCACTGCTTGGGCAATGTCTGGCCTTGTACAGACCATTGCATACATGGGGTGCCAACGCACTAGCATGGGAATTGCGGTCTTGTCCTCCATCTCGATTAGGAGATTTTGGATAGTCCTCAATGAGCAGCTTCCATTCCCTACATAATTTGGAACCACTAATTTGTTTGCAATCATTCATACAAAATCTCAAGAATAGTCACGATATACTTACTCATTTGGGCCGCAGTTTTCTATTCTTCCTGTCCTTGGTTATCTCCATCCCTAGAATATACCTTGTTGCACCAAGATCCTTCATTTCAAACTTAGCAGACAACTGAGACTTAAGATCATAGATCATTAGCTTGATATTTCCTATGAACAGCATATCATCAACATAAAGAGCAATAAAAGTACTTGATCACTTCGGCTTTATAATATATCGTGTCAGTTTTGATCTCACAAATCCCAAAGACAATACAAAAGTATCAAATTTACACGGTTACCACATTCTAGGTGTTGCTTTAACCTAGAAGGGCTTCTTTAATGAATTTGCATACGGTTTTCTTTACCTTTTTTCAACAAAGTGCTCGGGCTAGGACATATAGATTTCTTCTTCAAGATCACCATGAAGAAATCGTCTTCACATCCATCTATTCTACCTCTAAGTCATATGTTGCTGCCATTGACAAAATAAATCGATAGATGTTAAGCTTTGCTCGAGGAAAATATTTCCCCACAATCAATTTCCTCTACATGAATAACCTTTACCTTGAGTCTTCGCGTGTAGTTTTTCTACAACGCCATCGAACCAATCTTTTCATAAATACCCATTTCGCGACCAACAACCTTTCTTCCTTTAAGGCAAGGGCACAGACTCGAGGTTTCATTTTATCTAAAGATACCATCTCTTCTTCCATGGCTTCAACCAAGAATCCCCAGATCAAACATTTTAAAATTCCTTTTCAGAGTCCTAGAGCTCATCGATTACTAGAAATCAAAGCAAGGCACAAGTAGAATCAATCAAAGAGAACCCCATGCCTATCTGGTTGTTTTCTTTCCGCGGAGTTGACCTCCTCCTTGTTGAGGTGAGAGTTCTTCTTCTTGAGAACTTCGAGGCTACTTGGGCTCTCCTGGAGTTTAGGTACATTTTGAATTTTCAATTCCTCTTTCTCTGGTGTAGGAGGAATTAATGCTACATCCTTATTGTTTTATGACTTTGTCTCTGACTGCAGATCCAAAGTGGAAGGTTTCAGCTCATGAAAGATTACACTTCTGCTATACAGAACCTTCTCCGTTTCAGGATTCCAAAGCTTGTATCTCTTTATGACAACACTATAGCCAATAAAAACACATTTGACAGCCTTGTTCTCTAGTTTAGATCTCTTCACATCTGGCACATGAGCATATGTCTCACAGCGAAAAACATGAACATGTCTAAGAGAAGGCTTCTTACCAGACCACGCTTCCAAAGGTGTTTTCTCAACAAGAGCAGAATTTGGAGAATGATTAATTAGATAACATGCAGTAGATACAGCCTCAGCCCAAAATTTCTCCTCCAAGCTAGCACTACTGAGCATACTTCATGCTCTCTCCATCACTATCCTATTGAACCTTTCTGCAACTCCATTCTGTTGTGGAGTATAAGGTGTAGTCTTGTGTCTTTTAATTCCATGGTATTTATAGTATCTTTCAAATTCATTAGAACATAATTCACCGCCATTATCAGTCCTTAAGTATTTTATTTTTCTACCAGTCTGATTTTCAACAAGATTTTTAAATTCTTTAAAATGACTGAATACTTCTAACTTACTTTTCAGAAAATATACAAATGCTCTTCTTGAATAATCATCAATGAACGACACATAGTATCTTGACTTAGGCAAAGAAGGAACATCCACTGGACCAAACACATTTGAATGAATATAATCTAGCAAACCAGAAGATTTATAAGGACTAGAATAAAACAAAACATGGTGTTGCTTTCCATATATACAATGTTCACAGAATTCAAATTCAAGATTACAATCTTCAAGCCCCTTTACTAGGTTTTTATTCTTCAAGGTTTTTAAACCTTTTTCTCCTATGTGGCCTAACCTATGATGCCAAAGCATAGTCTTCTCTATAGGAAGTTTTACTTCCATAGAGTTTACATAATTAGGGATATTTTCCTTTTTACCTCCATGAGCAGCTTTCAGTGACTTTCCAGAGACATTGTTACATTGAAAAGCCTGTGCATCCAGCTTGTACAGGGTACCAATTTAAGCACCTCTAGCTAGTACCATTGAACCTCTAGTCATCTTCCAGCCATTTCCAGAGAACGTAACTTGTACTCCAATGTCATTCAGCATACTTACTGTATACCCCTAAAAATGGTCACATCTCAATAGTCTGGTAATTAATTAAATATTTTTTTAATATTTAATTAAATCTTTGAATTCAATCTACGTATAAATAAATTTAAATAATTTATTTATATTGTTCATTCTTTCATTTCAATTAAATAAATAAGTTTATTTAATCACTTTTCTTATCC
>VDFB02163829.1:0-16967 GCA_007258455.2 Sequoia sempervirens
ATCTGCAAATGGTTAGTAACTAACATAGACAAACATGATTAGTTTCCAAGCAAAGCAAACCTTCAACATCCATATGAGATATCTAACATGTTCTAAAATGCTATCTAATAACAAGATACATAAAAGCCTACAAAGAAAAACATGAAATCAATCTATCCCATATTGGATTGGTGTCACATGTGCTAGTGACCCTTTCCCAATCCTTGATTGATAGCTAGTGATGATGATGCAATGGAAATGATGAGCAAAATTAGTTCTCATGGAGAGTAAATTTGCATATGCTTTTTGGATGAAATTGTGGAGGTTGTGAAGGATTTGATAAGAGATGAAGCCTCTATTTTATAGATTTTCAAAATGCTAAGAGTGTTGAAAATGGACCAATGTGGGAAAAAGATCAATCCAATAAGATAAGGCCACTTGTCAAGTAATGATAGGCCAATGGTTGTGCAAGATTTGGGAAGAGTACCCATGAGAGGGAAAATTTGAATTCAAATTTTGCAATAAATGCTGATTTTGACTTTGGAAGGGGACATGTAAGAGGCATGTAAGGCCTCATAAATGCTATGTTGGGTGTACATGTCCACTTTGGGGGAGATTCAAACTTGGAGGATATTCTCCCTTTATGCCAAGTTGAAAATAAAGATTTTGATAAATCAATTAAATGAAATTTCATGTGCAAGTGGCCAAATCTAGAGAATGCAAGTGGGTGAGATTAGCATTTAATCGGGATTAGATTAAATTAATGATGATTAGGCTGATTTGACCAATTTGACTTGATTTAGGGATTTAAATCAAATCAAAGGGAGATGAATGATGATCTGAGATTTAATTAAATAAATGATTGATTTATTTAATCAAAGAGATGATGATAGTATCAAGTTTTATTTATTTGATTTAAACTGATGACTTTAGGAGATTGATAAATAAACTTGATTTATTTTTTGAATGGATGAAAATGACCTAGTTGAATGCATTATGTCAATTTGACGTGTCTACACTTGGTATTGTTGTAGAGCTTGTTGATATGATTGTTACTGAGCTGCTTGGTATTGTGCATATGCTTGTGCTTGTTGAGTATGATATTGGGCTTGTGCCTGAGCTTGAGCTTGTTGGGAGGCTTGTGCAACCTAGGTAGCCTGTGCAGCTTATGTGGCTTGTGAAGCTTGAGCTACTTGGGCTACTTCCATAGCTTGGGTAGCTTGTTCTACTTGTTGTGCTTGTTGTTGTTACAACAAAGCTTGAGCTTGGGCAACTTGTTGTGCTTGCACTTGTTGAGCGGCTTGTTGTGCAACTTGTGTGGCTTATTGAGCTTGAAACTATTGAAGTTCCTTTTGGTAGGCTTGTTGAGCTGCTTACAATGTGATATTGTATTGGTTTGCCATGTTTGATTTTGGTGGTGGTGGTGGTGGTGGATTTGGAATGGTGTGAGATGTTGTCATGAGAGGTGTTGTTGGATTGATGATAGGGGGTTGTGTGGTAGATGGTGTAGTTGATATGATAGGTCCTTGGGAGATAACATTTTGAGATTTTTTGATTGTCTGTGTCGTTTGGATTGGTGCCACCTGGTGTTGCAATATTGGTGGCATGATCGATGGATTTGGTATGATGGTTTGATTCCTGATTGGATTATTTCTTTGATTTTTTTGATTGAGGATTGGTAAACGGGGTTTCCCTAAACTGAGAAGTGGTGTGGATGTTAGTGGTAGAGGTGGAAATGGTGGGAAGATGGGTGGTGTGTTCCATTGATCAAATGATGATGATGATGATGAGGGATCAAATATCCCTCATGGTCCAAATAGTCCACCTTCTCCTTGTGAAGTCATGGGGAGAGACTTGTGGGTTAAGATGATATGCCAATGTTGCAGAGGATGGATTGTTGGGTTCATAAAAGACGAGCAAAACGTATGGGTGTTTCATATTTTGAGGAATAGATTGACCCAAGATTGTGTTTGCATCCAAGTCTTGGTTATTTACAAGGGGATTTTTTTGAAGAACATGAAGCAATGAGCTCCCCTTGTTGACAATAGGTTGAGTTGGAGCAAGGGATGATGTGGTTTGGGGGATGGGTTGAATGATGCTTTGAAATAAGGGTGTGAATGAGACCAATGGCATAATACGAAGAAGTTTCTCCACAATAGTTCCTACATCATAGTCAGAAGGGAGTTTAGTCCCTTCCTTTAGTAGCTCTAACATGTATTGTGAAGGATTCAACCTCATCATCACATTGAAAATTTTGTGATTTTTGACTATTTCTATGCTTTCATCTTGAGTCGTCCCTATGACATTGTTGGTGATGTCTTCCACTTGACAACCTTCCTCTTGAGGATCTTTTGGAAGTTGAGGAAGGTTAAGTGGTGGATTGCTAGATCTAATGGGGTTGATTTGAGGCACAGTTTGACTCAAGTCACTTGAAGTGGATGTTTCTTTGTTTTTTTCCATGTTCTTCTTGTGTTGAAATCTAGTTTCGACCATAAAATAAGGATCAATTTTTAGGAATGTGGGAGGTGAACCTCTAACTCCTTGGATTGATCTTTAGGTACAAAAAAGAATGTCTAAGATGTTAAGGATCAAAGAATGGTGATGACATGATGAAAGGTGGATGATTGTGGATGATTAAAATCTTAAGAACCTTGAAGGAGATACTAGACTTTAGGACTTTTGTATTTTTGATGTTGGATTTGATTTTGGATTTTGATTTTGATTTGATTTGGACTTGAATTTGGATTTGATTTTGGACTTGATAATGAACTCACAAACTCCAAGAGGTTATATGGTGTCTTGGAATAATTTTTTTCACAAGGTGATAATTTAACTACGTGTATGAAGAAGGATGCATCCACACACACTTAGTCAAGCAAGATTATTTTGATTTGATTCAAAGGATTTTCCAAAAGTCTAGTATGAAGGATTTCTCCAAGATTCTAAGAGTTGTTTGTGAAGTGGATTTGATTGATGTTTTGAGGATGGATGAAAATGTTGATTGTGATCCTAAGTGAACCTAGAAAGACTTTTGTTTACAAGACCTCGATATTGAAGAACATGCTATAATTCCTATGTGAGAAACTCAAACCTTTGAAAAAGACTTGGATTTTAACAATAGTAAAATGAATACAAATTGGGATTGTCCTTTAAAGCATGCTTGTAAAAGTTATAGACCAATTTGTCCCTAACTTCATAAAGCATAGACTAACATTTCTTGAGAGATTTTTGACTAAGACCTTTGGACTTTGGTTTTCATATTTTTATCTTTCCATAAATCATTTGAAAGAGCACATTTGTGGGGTCCAATTTTTTCTTATCTTTTTCTTAATGAGTTCTTTTTACCACAAACACTTTCTTGCTTAGCTTTTGAACTAAATGTCTAATGTCTCATCTCTTTTCATCCCACAAAATCCATTATGTGGAAATCAAGGAAATCAAGGAAATAGTTCCCTAATGTTGAATTTAGAGAGAAAATTTACATACAAACCCAAATACTTAGAATCCTCTAAGGATAAAATCTCAAGGCACAAGTAGTAGCACTTGGATTCTTTCAAAGGTATGTGTTCCTAATAAAGGGTTTGAAATTTGATGACCATTGTTAAATGTTTGTTTTCAATATTTTGGATCCAATAAATGTGTTTAACTAACTCAAGATTGAACAATCCTAGGATGGAAAAGAAAATATTTGTTGAATTTCCCACTTGGATAAATCCAGTTGTGCTTATTCAGAGTGGATACTAGAAGCTTGACCACACTGGCTCCCCTCCATGACACTGACTTCTATGGATCAACCAAGCTTCAATTCTCATTAATCTCCCATGATGAACTTCTCATATCTATAAAGAATCACAAGTATGTGGGATGACTCCAAAGGTCTGACCTCCTGACGCTAATAAATATTGGTATTTTTGGCTACTACACAATGGTTCATAATAAAGGCATCTGGTTCATAGGACATGATGATGAACTCCCTCAAGAGGCCTCCCAACCCATAGAACAGGGGCTTTACACATCATAAAAATACTGGGGGAGAGCTATCCTACATCACTAAGTTGATTGCAAACTTTCCTTGCAACCACAAATTTGTATAGTGGTTCGAAAGAGCCTGGCTTATGCTCATTACCGCTTGGGTCGTTCCCTTAGGGTGAGTACTTTTTCCCACCAAGGTAGGCCCTCTTAAGGTAAACAAAAGCAAATAAGCACATTTTTAGTTCGATCAATATTTGTTTGCATGAACAAGGAGATAACACATGCAATGTACTTACTCACTCACAAGATTTGTTCAATTTTTAAAAGCCCAAATTGAAGTGTGGAGGAAATATTTTAGAAAACTTAATATCACCAAAATACTTTTGATTCTCAAGATCACCATGAAGCATGAGAGAAGTGCATACACCTTTTAATGATATTAACTTGTAAAAAAGATTACAAAATAGTAAAAACATGTGTTCATTTTAAACCTCAAAAATTACTAATGGATTCTTTTTATAGCACCAAATCAAATGTTTGAAGTTGTTTTGTTCAATTCTTAAATCCAAAATCAACTCTAGTAAGTTCCTAATGTTCCTTTTAACCCTTTGATTGTTCTTTCTAAAACCCAAAAGAAATTTATGTGAGTCCTAAAATTGAAGATAACAAAAGCCTTAAAATGGGATTATAATTGCTCCCAAAGTGTTTAAAACCACTTGATACAATCATATGATAATTCCATAAGAAGCCTTGTTTTCATTTTATCCTTTCCTTCTTGATCACCTCAACCTACAAAAGCCCATAGAAAACAGAGTCGCAAGAGAAGGTTAGAAGTCCAAGGTGATCAATATAAAAAGCACATGTTGAATTAAAATTGAAAAGTTGAATTTTACCCCACCCCAGCATCGCAACCCATGAAGGGGTCACTATTTGGAGACATCAAGTAGCTCTCTAGTGAGAGTCAGTGTCAGTTTGTGGAGAAACAGAGACCATGATTGTGTCACTATTTCTCCAAGTGTCACTCTTTGGAGTTTGAAAGATAGGTCCTTTAGGAAAATAATAGAAGTTTTTCCCTTTGAAATAGACACAATGTCACCCTTTGAAGTAGACACAGTGTCACTATATAGTGAGGCTAGACTAATAGCATTGTTTTTTTTCTTTTGTAGTGTTGTTTCCTACAAACATAGAAACTTGAAAGAAATAGCGGAATTTTGAACAAAAACTCTGTTAATTTCTCAAGATTTTCCCTCTGAGCACCAAAATGTGAATGGTAGATCTAGACTTGCTCAAACATGAACAAACAATACAATGTTATTCACTAAACAAATCTAAACTAGCATTCCCCATTATATTCATTCAAAGCACAATGAACAAGAAATAAAGCAAAGAAACCAAATGAAACCTATTTAAATCCTATTCAAATGTTAAAACCCAGTATCTCATGGGGGAATTGGCGCTTCTTTGATGTGGAAAGAATCCCTTTCCCAATTCCTAGATAAGATTGATGAGTGAATGGTTGATCCTTGATAAAATTCTCAATAACCTAGCTATGGTGATGAAATTCTATGATAACTTTGATAAAAATGGATGAACTTTTATTCAAATATGTAGATAGTAATTTTTCCTCAAGTTGTGGATCCAAAATCAATAGAAGAGTCCCCCATTTATAGGAATGAAGGATGCAGAAGTGAAAAACATGAAGAATGTGGGACTAAAGATAAACCAATAACAATGTGCCACTTGTCAACATGCTATTGAAGAGAGGTGGAGCACATTCTGATCAATGTGCAAATAAAAGCAATTAGGTGGAAATTTGAAATTTGAAAGATGGCTTGTGGAGGAAGAGTTGAAAGGTGAGTTAATGCCCCTTGGCTCAAGAAAAAAAGACATGTGTAAGAGTTATAAATGCCATGTTGGAGGACAAGTCCTTTTGGGAGGGAGATTTCAAATTGGAGGAATATTCCAAAGGCATGCCATGTTTGAATGATATAGAAGAATTTATAAATCAAATAAATTGATTTACTTGTGCAAGTTACAAAATCTAGAGGATTTGATTATTAGAGTTAGAGTTAATTAGGATTTAATTAACTTAGATGGAAATTAGTTTGATTTGACATTTGACTTAGATTTTTGGATTTATTTAAATCAAATGGTAGGAATAATGAACATTAGATTTAATTAAATAAAGTTTGATTTATTTAATTTAGAGAGATGATATTAGATTTAATCAAAAAAAGGTTAATTTATTTAATTAAAAGAGATTAACTTAGGATTAAATAAATAGAATGATTTATTTAATCAAAAGAGAAACATTAGGATTAATTAAATAAAATAATTTTTTTAATAAAAGAAGATGATGATTTAATCAAATAAAGTTGATTTACTTAATTAACAGAGGAATTACAATGAATTAATTAAATAAGGATTATTCAATTAAATGGTTAGTAAAAAGGTGATTAAGGGGGAATTGATGCTAGTAAGTCAGGATCTAGTGCATGATATAAATTAGGATAATTTGAACGTCTACAAAGACATTTAAGAACAAATAAACACCTGTTGTAGATTTGGAAACACACTCAAACTAAAACATTCCTAATAATCTACCCAAAATTATAAGAAAAACCTTGCTTCATCCATTCTACAATGCATCTGAGACTCTGTGCAATGCATTTGACTTTGTGAACTGCATTTACTGTCCTAAACAATGCATCTTCCTATCTTGCAGCGCATTTGACATACTAAAACACATATGTTGGCTAAAAGAATGCATTTGATAACCCTACAATGCATCTAAAATTATGTGATGCATTCATTGTCCAGAACAATGTAATCGACCTGTTGCACAACATCTGCTACCTTAAACAATGTAACTTTCCAAATTGCAACGCATTTGTCACCTCAAACAATGCATTTTCTTGGCATTCAGAAAAATCACCGTAACTATCCAAACCCGAGAGTAATAATTTTCAATAAGTTTTTAGACATTCTTTTCTAGTAAATCTCTGTGCCAAATAGATTCACCATTCAACCATTGCACCTTTAGGTTTGTCATTTGGCCTTAACAATAGTCATATGTTTGACTTATCATCCTTTAGACTTCACCATCATGTCTTTAATCCACCTTCATATCCTTGCTAGTCAAGTTGAATACCAGTTAATCCATCATGGAAAATATCAACAAGCCATAGACTTGAAAAGGAAATTCCTCAATTCCAAATACCAGCCAACCACAATCCATATTCAATGACCCATGTATCCTTCCTACCAACTATCCATAAGTCCTAGCCATTCAACCATCTGTCCTCACTATCAAGACTCCCTTAGTACATTGCATGTCAGTAAGTCACAGCAAAAGTCCACTTATCCTAACCTTGACAAGGGAAGCCAAACATCCACTAACCCCATCTTAGCCTTCATAGTCATATTCTATGCATTCATCCACAAATCCCTTCCAAGTATCTACATCCTATCCTAGTCCATCATCTCTCACCCCCTTTCAAGCTTCCATGTCCTATCCTAATCCTTCATCCACTAAACCATTTAAAAGACACTACATCCTCTCCTAGTCCACCATTCATTAATCAATACCAAGACCTTACATCCTATACATCTCATCATGATCTCCAAAGTCATATCCCAATTAATAAACTTGAGGGTATATGTCAAAAGGAAAGTCCAAAGCACAACATCATGGCTTCACCTTCATGTCAATATCAAAGTAGTCCATTGCATGACCCCATCCTTAAGTCCACTCAAGAAGTCCTCCTAGATAATAGTGGCACCCAACATACACCTATCCTTGACAAAAATTCCATTCCCAGTCATGTTGTCCAAGACAACCCCTTATTTGACCAAGAGACTACCATTGATCAGGAAGTCCAAAATGATCCACTCCTTGACCTTTATGCCATTCATAATTGAACACTTGATGATGACCCTATCTTGGTTCTGAATATCACCATTCCCAAAATGAGACACTTTCCTCCATGGGACACATACATGATTTCTCACTAGATTAAGAGTCTTCTACTCTAGACATCTTTGCAAATTATTAAGCTATAGTTAAATTCAATGGACTCTACGACACTGATCATAAAGACGGTTTTGACATCTACTTGGAAGCACCTGTAGCATCATCTAAATTTGACATGTCACAAGATCAGACCCAAGATATCAATTAGAATGATATAACACATGTCACTAAATCTAAGACATCCTATCAACTAGGACTATCCACTTTTATCAAAGCACACTTTCTTGCAGAAGAGAAGATTCCAAGTAACAACTTTTGCATACACAATGATGGGTTTGCATCTTGCTTCCATAATGACAAATACAACATCGCAAATAGAATCTATCAAAGCATGCCATATCAAGGAAAAGGACTCAGCATACATGAGCAAGGAATTCTAGAAGTAACTATACAAGTTCAGGAAAATTATAGACATCAAGGTCTTGGCTATTCCTCAGTCATAAAATCTAATGATGTTAATGGTACCTCCTCGATATTGAGGGCAAATTTATCTGATATAAACATCAAAATAGGTGCATGAGTAATCCTTGTCATAAGGTTGTTGCCAACACCCCTTCCATCCACACCATAAATCATCATTCCAACATGGAAAAACCTTCCATTCCGAACCAACGAAAACAAAAGTCTTACAAATCAAAAGTTCAAAATCAAATGCCAAAGTCCATTGAATCAAACAAAAATCCAAGTGGACAAATGAAGTTAAAATGGATCCCAAAGAAAAATGGATCAAACAAATACAATATTCCAAATTCAAAATTCAATCAAAATGCACAGAGCCACAAGAAAAGAGGACTCCCACATATAATAAATTTCCACCACCTTCAAAATGGTCAACAAGTAGGACACCTAAAAGTCATGGTTCCAAATGCTATGCCAATCAACAATCCAAACTCTGTCATCCAACTTCTCAAGTTTGGATAATAAATAGTGATTCATCTAAATGTCTATTCAATCCTCCCACATCTAACATCATCTGTCATAATCCTACATCTCGCCTAAAGTCCAAAAGTACCATTTCACAAATCCATCACATCTTGGTAGTAAATATTTATCATAAGGAGTTGCATGGCACTCTATCACGATGTGTGTATTCTAATAAGGCCAAATCTAGTATGATGAAAGGATCACAATGACATCAATCAGTTATATGCAAGCACTATGATCCTAACAAGGCAACTATTTCATAAAGGTCATTATTGGCATATCATGGCACTAGTCTCTACATCAGCATCCTTTGTGGGTTCAGAACAACTAGTGATTATCTAAAGCATCAAGGCCATCTAGAAATGTCAAAAATACAAAAGAATTGAAAAATACAAAAAATTGTCACCCTAATGAAAATCTGGCAAACAAGCATCTTGGTGACACTAAAAAAAGGACAAGTCAAGAAAATAGTAAAGAGAAAAATTTCGTCCAAAAGTGAAAACCATTCTTATGGCACTTTGGATAAGTACCATGATTAAAACCTGGCAAACAAGTGTCATGTGTATGGGAAATTATCTATGTGGACTTTTACACTTGGGGGCAAGTCATCTCATCTCCCATGCCTTCATCATGACATTTACATTCATCCATTTACTCCATATCATTTCGATCCATTTTTCCCACCTACCTTGGTCTTGACATAAAACATGCAAACATAAGTCATGCTTTGGGAAAATTATTGACATGTCTATCCTCTGGTCATACACTATTCACAAAATATCATAGCATTACTTCCATAACCTCATTATCCTTATGCGACATAGTCCTTGAAGATCATTTGACAATTCCACTAGTCTCATGTCTCCTATATTTTACCAAGGCCATCTTGTTGGAGTGAAAATGACACTAAGATGGGGGGTGAATCAGTTTCTTAACATATTTAAACATTTTCATAAAATAAAACATTGTTCAAATTTGATCTCAATATTTCAATGATTAATGCATTCATTAGTTGAATGTAATCATTCATAAGCAGGATTCAGAAATGTAGTAACCAAATAGTAAACAAAGCAGCAACACCATAGTAAAGTAGAGAAATCACACAAGAACAAAGTGACACAAGATTTTTTTGAGTGGAAAACCCTACTGGGAAGAAAAAACACTCCTGAAATGCCTTGCAGGCTTAATCTTTTTGATCCACTATTCACAATGCCTTATAGGCTAATTTTTTAGCACCCACTCAAGGAGCACAAACCCCTCATTTAGAGATATCAATCTCAAGGAGTATCAACCCCTCAAATTATTTTTTGAACAATAATAATATTAGAGAATCTCTCTATTTTCAAGTAAGCTCAAGGAACTCAATAGTCTTATCTACCTAATACCCTAAGAATTCAACTCTTGAATCCTTAAAATATTAAATAGAAAAGAATTACAATTGTGCTTTGCAACATGTTTCAATATTTTGTATAACAGAGCTTTTACATTTCATTTCTTGATACAACCAGTAACAATATCTCAGAATCATAACAAGAAGTCTCACAGTGTTCAAAACACTGTATATATACTTAATTTCAAATAGGCCTGCCAATAATAAAGTCTTCAAAGAATTCGGGGTCAAAGGAATCTGAAACCCCATTCAATTTTAGAAAGTGAACCAAAAGAATAAATGACTACAGATAATAAATAGACAAATGAAATCAAATGCAGTCAGAGCAAATCAGTGTAATATGTTAATCGTATCAAATATCTTCCATGAAAATCAAATGTTGGAAGTGATACCTAATTAGTAGCAAGAAAAACACATAAATACCAGTCAAAATTGTAGCTCCCATGATTTCCTTCAACCGTTGTCGAGCTTCCAGCCAGTGAGGCGCACCAAACATAGCATCCATAAATATATTTTTTCCTATCACAGTCATTACAGCCAACTAGAGTCAAGAGAGCACCAATCAATTCAATGAAACAATCCTTCATGGCGGCGGTGAGGCTAGGGTTTCATACCCAGCCAAATGAAAATCATTAACCACGATTTTCGTAACTTTTCCAAATGTCAAAGCATTTGAATCAAAGGCTTTTGATGCCATTTTCAAAAATTAGATAAGATTTGAAGCCCACAATGATTTAGGTAAACATCATTATGTATTTAGAATATGTTGTCTAAGGAATGTCGACCACATCATTTCCACCAAATATAGCATGAAAACTATTGACTTCACCAAGTAAACTTTAATTTGAGTCAAAGATTCTCATAATGCTAACATAGAAGAATGAAGGCTGCCAATAACTTCTTACATAAGACAAGAACAAATAAATATAATTCCAAATATAACCAATGGTCGACTATCAAGGTTGAGATATATCAAACATTTAAATGAACTTTATGAAATATGGTAAGCCCAAGTGAGATAAAAAATACACTAAGTGTAATATGCAATGTAAACCATATCTCATGAAGAACCCTGATTACTAATCAAAGCCAAGTCAAAACCATGAGTTGTAATACCTCCAATAGAGTAACATGAAACAAAGTTCATTGATAATTGAATATCTTATGCCAAGATTATATTGAAAATGAAAGCAATGTCTCAAAAACAAGTTCCACTGAGTCAAATGAAGCAATAAGAAAACTGTCTGAGATGTAGCAATGCATAGAAATGTTGAACCAAATATGAGCCATGATCATCAATGATAAGTCATACTAGCTAAAACCATAATTGAGTATACCATGAATTAACATACCTGAACATGTGAAGTAACAAATTCATAAATCTGAAGCTGAAGAGAGCCCTGTCACCGTGAATACTGACTGAAGAAACCTGAACCAAGCCTTATCAACATTTATCAACACTGTCAGTCCAAAATAACATAATCATTTGCAAAGAAATAGCATTCATAACACTGAACCAGAATTCTCATCAACATGCATCTGAATCATAAAAAATAACCATATGTAATAGCCAAGTGTCATCAAATATGTATCATGATAAAGCATAAATATCCAATCTAAACTGTCAGACCAAGAGAACCAAGAAAGTGATTTTGTCATCAAGGACAAACCATGAATAAGCCATGAACACAATTGAGATCCAACACACCTATCATCCTTTTATTTCTGTCACCATCTTGGTTTTCCCTTATCAAATGGTTTAAGGATACTCCATCATCCAATTCAACCCTAAACAAAAATCCACCCAATCATTCTATTAGTCAGCCTTTGTCCTTGTTGAACTACATTGCCTCTATGACTAGATGTAGGCAAGGCCATCTATCGATGTACCCCCGAGGCATTAGGTCAGTCCTTTAGGCATTTTCAAATAAAATCATGATTCACTCCCTTTGTCATTTCAACAAATTCAAGAGTCGCATTGAACTACAAGACAATCAAATAAATCAAAAATAGTCAAACTCAGATACAAGATAGTCATTTCATCAACATTTAAATTTTGAACCAATAGAAAAAATAGTCCAATCCATCGTCTAGTCAAAATCAGTCAAATTGCCAAAAACAATGTCAATCTCATCACTCTATGGGTCCCTCCAAGATGTGTCCTTCTTGGACTTAGACCTTGTCAAAATGTCATTTTCCTTTTTAGGATGTGTCCTTCCTAACGATAGGCACTGTCCAACCATCAAAACTGTCAAACTATCTAGTAATTAACTTTTGACATTGGCAAACACATTCAATGGCTATTACTTTTTCTAGTCTATTTTGTCTTATCTTTTTCTCTTGGTCATGTTACTAGCTACCTCGAGGATGTCCCATGAAGGATTTAGAGGTGCGATGATATCTGATGACCTATTTTTTTATCTTTGGTTGTTGTATGTGGATTATCTTGACAAAAAGACTAGGGAAACTTTTCCCTTAGTATGAGTTGGGACATTCCTTGCCTACAATTGCCTTTTTGCAAGTGGATGACCTTGCATACCTTGGTCTATGTCATACCATGGTGTTTGTTGTCAATTTGTTTCATTTTTACCTCCCAATGATCATTCGAGCAACATCTATTACTACTTTGGCAAATATTGAAGGTTTCTTTCCCTTCCCACCCTTCTTCATTCCCCCTTTAATATTTTTTCTAGTCTGCATCTTCATCATCCATATCCTCGTGTCCTTCATCTTCTCTTCTTCTCATCCATTTTGAGAGCACAATCATTTTCTCTTAACCTTCCTGTCCTCTCCTCTCAAGGGGCATACTACTACCTCATCATTCTTCCTCATCCTATTTTTTATTCGGGCATATTTTTCACTTATTTTCTTTGTCACAATGCGATAAACTGCATTTTGACAAAGAGGGAAAAAATGTAGACGCATAAAAATATCCTAGACCTACAAACCACATTTTTTTTAACTTATCATATTTCTTCTATAGTCCAAATTCAACTATTAGTTAAATAATTCTCAATTATTTAATTAATCCATGTCTTTTATTCCTCTTGACTATTTAAAATAAATAAACTAATGACCTATGTCTCTCCATAATTGAAAAAATTCATAAATTTATTTAATTATTACTTGTCCACTATTTCTTTATTATTTAAATAAATAAACTTTATTTATTTATTTAAATACGTCAGTAATTTCTAATGTCCTCTTATAATTAAATATTTTTTTATAATTTATTTAATTATTGTCCACCTTGGCTTTTTCTAATTCTTTCTCCAAGTAATTATTCTGTAACATGGCCCCACTTTTGAGTTAAATCAATTTTTAATTCAAAAGGTTAACTTTCCCTCTTAAAATAAAATAATTTCTGATATTATTTAATTTTTCAACTCTTTCTTTTTGCGTGTCATTCTTATCTTATTTTATTTTTTAGCTCTTTCTTTTTTTGTTCCATTCTTATCTCCTTGTCACATGCAATCTTCTCCCTTTATTTGATTTTTTCAAAATCAAATCTTAACCCCTCATTTCAAATTTACCCTAATGTTGCCCTAACCCTAATTGTGGGTTGTCATATTCAATCTTAAACATTGATCTTAGGGCATTTGTCAATCTTCCATCTTGGTCATTCATCCAAAATTGACTTTTCTATAAAAAGGCATTTTTGGCCTCATTTGACATACTTCATACATCTTGATCTTGGCATCTCTTGACATTGTGACTTCATGCTTTAGACATTCTCATACTTTAGGCTTGCTTCATAGTTGCATGCTTGCATTGTGTAGCTTTTTGATAGAATCCTTCAACATTTGCTAAGGACATTGTCATGACTCTACTTGCAGCAAATAGAGAAGATGCAATCAAGTGATTTATGGAGGTTGCAAACATTTGGTAATATTGTTCTTGTTTTTCATGTTTTTACTCCTTTATTCTTCATTGTTTTGCTTTGGGTTACTTTATTTATGCTCTAATATGCTAAGCTAGGTTTTTCCCTAAGCTACAACTAGTGATGGATAATTTCATGCATTTGGATATTTGGTTGATTATTGTAGCCTATCCATCACATTAGTTGCTAGTTGTTAGAGTTATTATTATTTGATATGTAATTTTATATGATGGGTAACTTTTTACATTTGGATACTTGATTAATCATTACACTTCAAAGATAGTTATGATAATTTTTAGAAGGAATATAAGTTTAAATAATTTGTTCTTTCCCCCTTCTAAATAATTTAAACATATTTTATATATTTTTATTTTCAAGAAAATTTAAAACTCATTCAAATATTTTAAATAAGTTTAGCTAAGTAATTAAGCCGAGAGGGATTATTACCGAGAGGCTTATACAGTGAAAGCAACGAAGGATTTTGAAGCTGCATTGAAAATGACAGGCGAGAGTCATGTGTTGCTTTTGCTCAATCTTTACCTAATTTAAATGGTGAATAGTATTATTTTATATGAATTAGCAAAAATGTTGCAGGCTTGTATTTGAATTGTCCCTATCTAAAGTATTTCGCGAGATTCAAAATAGGAAATTTTGGTGACAATAATTCCATTTTGTATTCTTGCTTCGAGAAAACAAAAAAAAAAAAAACTCCTGTAGAGCCCTTGCAATGCCATCTCCCAACCTCTGCCATGCCTAGAAGTGTCTTGTTGCTGCACCAACTCTCCTCAACATAGCGATTAGGGTTGAAAATTTTAGCCGTTCTTTTGCTTTTGATAATGTTCACCCTAATTTATATTCACTGTGCAAAATGAATTTTAAAATGGAGTCTAAAACAATTAGTTCGGCATATCAATTGCAATATTGTGGGTATAAAAATAAAATAAAATAGACTTACCGAAGAATTGAATTAAAATTAGAATTTTTTATTTTAGAGTATTAACTCACTATTATTTGTTTTGATCTCTATTAAAACTCATCTTGAGCAAATGATGATTAAGTGACTAATGTGATGATATGTTCTCTACTTAAATGCTTAAAATTCCCCTCACCCTTCATCTTCATTTGATAATTTCTTTTAAATAAATTATTGTTGTTGAATCATAGTTTACTTAAAGATCATGTATTAGTTTTGGTAATTGTTCACAAAAATAAAATAAAATATAGAAAGCTTGTTAATTGCTGGAACCACTACTTTGATTATACATCACCATTTCCATGGAGAATATTACAGTAGAGTAAATAATAAGCTAATTAGAGTAAAAGAAAGTAAAATCCCCTTCCTTCATTTTCTTTTATCAACTAATGGTTTTGAAATTAGAAACTTACAATTTAAAAGATTTTATGTAAGAAACAAATAAACTTTTTAGGTTTAAAAAAAAAAAGTTTATAAAAAAGAAAATTAAAAAGGAAAGAAAGAAGTTACGTGAGAAAATTTTGAGAAAGAAGGGTAAAAGAATAAGTCATGGAATAAGAATTAAGAACATAAAATAGGGAATTTAAATATATCTAAATAAACATTTTAATAAATAATGTCTAAATATATTTAGAGGTATTCTAATGGTTAATTTTAAAAGAAGAGGAGATTTATATATATAATTATGTTTATATTATAATCTATTCATATAATGTCTCAATAGTTGTAATAGTAGTTGTTGATATAATGCTCAATAGTTGTGATAGTAGTTGTTTATATAATGCCCAATAGTTGTGATAGTAGTTGTTTATAAATTGCCCAATAGTTGCGACATGACTACCCTAGCTTAAACAAAATGTATTCCTTTGATCTAAAAAGCAACCAATCATGTGATGGCACATTAGTGCTCAACTACCCATGATGTGAATGCACAAGTTTTGCTAGCACTTTTTTTTGTGCCTTTTTGGACATCTTGACAAAAAGCATGTTGATGTGGCCCTAAAACAAAAGTTATAAGCAAAGGACCTGCCAAGTAAGCTGCTGTAAAAATTTGGGAGTGATCGAAGTTAGGGTGCACAACTATTGGGTCCTCTCCCCTAATAATTAAAATTTTAAAGAAGATTTCAAATTTAAATCTTCCAAATTTAGTTTCTTAATAATTTTAATTGATTTAAGATAAATAAGTGTTTGTTTGTATAGAATGCATCAGATAATTTAATAATTTTTATATTGGACAATGTAGTTTATAATTAAATTAGTTAACAAATTTTCCTTAATTAATTTTTTGGTTCAAAAAATAAAGTTAAAAAAGTGTTTGTTTCTATATATCAATTTAATATTAGAATATTGTGATATAAAGAGGTCTATTGATTGATCGATTAATTTTGGAAATTGAAAGTTTATTAAAAAGTATATACACAATAAAAATTTAGCACAATTTAATATAATGTTTAATTTTTTTTCTTAAAATCTTGACAAAACAAGAAATATTAAAATAGCAATTTATATTCATTCACATATTCCACCCAAACTCAATCTCTTCAAGTGAAGTGTACACAAGCATATATGCAATATATGATGTTTACTTACAATTATCTCAACTAAACATGCTTGTAAACTCATGACAATGATGTAAAATCTTTTTTCTTGTTAATGGGAAATTGGAAAAAAAGAAAAATTGTTTTAGTACAAAGGTTGTGTGCATTTGTGCGGGAATAAAATGAAATCATGTAGGTTACAAGATTTTGTTATCATTTGTGCAGGAATCTTACTTGTCATATCTGTGTTTTTCTGAATATCAGTCAACTTGTAGAAG